>PVHY01000383.1:94602-245000 GCA_004024945.1 Uropsilus gracilis | reverse complement strand
AAAGTGTGAAACAAAGTACATCATTTATGCAAATAAAAATCAACTGAAGACATGCAGCTTGCAAATAAAATGAGAATAAATTTAGAATAAAATGTATAGAATTCAGAATGGAATGTATGTATCTAGTAAGAATTATTTCCTTAGAATGTGAAAGCTTTGCTTGTTTATGGAACTATAGATGTAAGTTCCTATATAAAATTCTTTATAATTCCAAGTATTGATTTAAATGTTTCCTTTCATACCTGTGGAAGAGAATCAGTGCTCTGGCCACGAAGTTTGACAACTGTTTCTGAGGAGCTGGAGGTGGAAGAACCAATTTCTTTTACAATCAACCCTAAAAGTACAACACAGAGGGGGAAAAAAAGCAATAAAGACTTAGTAGTATGCATAACTCTTGTTGCATATTTGACTATACCAAGAAGAAAAGATCAAATATTAACCATTATTGAAGTCTCACTGTAGCTTTTTGGTGATAGATAGATGCTGACTCTTGTCATATGAGATACTCTGGCTCCCAGTCGCCCTGCTTTCCACACAGACAAGCCTGGGCTTTACCTCCCCCTGAATAGCACCTGCTGCCTCTAGGTTTGGGTCCACTTTGTAAGTGTGGGGATTCTGGTCTGTGGAATCACATAGAATTGAGTGGGAACTGAACCCAGAATGTAATGAGCTGTGTGTCCAATGCAGTTACTTGGCCTCACTGTCTCCTCTTATAAAATGGTGCTGATAAGAGCACCTAGTAGGTGGTTTTGATGATTACAAGGCAAACTCACACTAAGGGTTAGGTGCAGGGGCTGTGCACAGAGCACACTTAATGCAAAGGAGCTCTTCAGAGGTTCAGCAGGGACAATGGGCACCTGCTTCCCCCTGGAGCAGAGTTCACTGGGGAGAGACCACTTCTGGATCTCCAACATCAATACAGTCTCTAGTCACCTCAGAACACCGGGGCAACCTGCTAATATTTTCCAAACAGAAATCCAGGGCTGACATTTCCAATGTGACCCCGTGAAACACCAGAAAAAATGTTCCAAAGGACAGAAGTTGTTAAGAAGGACTAGTGAGACCACTGATGATTATTTATTTATTTGTTTGTTTATTTATTTATTTATTTTGCAAACAGATGAAACAAGCAAGTAATCTGAATCCTAGTTCCTCAGGCTAAATGGTTCCTCAGGTAAAGTGCATCCCTTTCATATAAAAAGAACCTGTGTAGCATGATTTTTATTCAGTTACCGCTAGCTACCTCCAGACATGACTTTTTGAGTTCTATTCCTTCAGTATTTAGAAAGAAATGTCTCTCAATGACTTGATGTCTGGCACATGTCTTTGTATATAGGTCTTTTTAAATAGTCGTCCTATGTAATTTTTCTTCTAGTTAAATTTAACATTGACTTTATAAAAATTAAGCTCAGAAATAGAAAAATATCCAGCTGGGTGTGGTGGTGTTTGCCTGTAATCCAAGTGCTGGGAAGCAAGAGGCCAGGAATTGCTTGAATTCACGGGCTTGAGACTACCACCTGCAATCCCAGCTACTTGGGATGCTAACGCTAGGATCGCTTGAGTCCATGGGATCGGGACAACCCTAGGCAACATAGCAAGACATAGTCTCAAAAAAAAAAAAAAAAAATATATATATATATATACATATATACGTGTGTGTGTCTGTGTGTGTGTGTCTGTGTGTCTGTGTGTATAGAATAAAAGTCTGCTTTTCTCATGGTCCTCTTTCCCACAGACACTCTGGCCAACATTGTATCAGACCATTTTCTTTCCACCCACATCATGTGTGTGCTATTCAGGCACCAATAATATGCACAAAATTGTGAATTTGTACTTAATATGACTGAGATGCATTTGTAAGGAACAGATGCAATACAAAATGGGCCAAGTCCAGGATAGGAACGCTAAGCAGGACTAGATCAACCAGCCTATTGAGTCTGTTGGACATGCAGATTGATCCTCTGTGGCCAAGGGCAGGTTGGCTCCTGAGAGAGCACCAGAGGTCATGGTTCTGCTAGGTTAACAAAGTGCATTCTGCAATAAAGCTCTCACAGAGTGCCATGATGGTGGGACTGAATATGCGCTTCCTTGAGTTTTGATTCCCAGTGCCTGGTGTGTGGGAGAGGTTTGTTGTCAGACTGTGGGTCTTAACAGGGCAATGGAAGTTCACTTCACTCATTTCACTCAGAGGTTGAAGCAGCGGAACAGTAAGCAGCTGGGTCATTCTGACATTTGACATTTGAGGCATATTGCCCTGAAGAATAGAGACTAATTCATGATGCATAACACACACAGCTAAGTGACAAAGGTTTAAAAGCAAAACCCCTATTCTGCTTTTTGCAGAAAAAGGTAATACCTTTCATTAGCTAGAAATACATATTATATGATGTATTATATAACCTTATAGTAAGGTTATAGTGAATGCCTGTTTCCTAGAGGAATACATCAAATAGGGTATTCAAAAGTATGTTTTTATTAAACTATGTTTGACACGTTTTCCTCTAAAGTGTTTGTAGTGGGCAAGGAGGGGTTGGAGGGGAGGCAGAGAAAACAAATTAAGCTTGAAGACCCAACTTCTGTTTCTAGCCAGAGATTATTTCTTCTCTCCATTCTACAAGTTTTCTCACTTGTGAAAAGGAGGCTGCTTGTCTACACAATCTCTGAGACCCTTTCCCATTAGAAACTCTGTTCACAACATGGGGAAGATTCCAGTTCCCAATCCTCGGTGCTCTTCCCCCTTTCCTTTCCCTTTCCTTCACAGAAGGCACACTCTTCACACTGCACTTCACGATAATAACATGAAAAGGCTCTAATTCCCACCCTGTATCTGATCCGGAGTCCCCCCCATCCCACCCCAACTTTCTGAGGCACCTGTTCTCAGTTCAGGTCAACCTACTACCCACAGTTAACTTCCCATAAGAGCTCACCTGAGTGTCCATTCAGCTTCCTCGAGATGAGCATGTCCTCTGTGATGTAGATACACATGTCTGGGCTGACTTCCAGAGACTCTTCATTCATCTGTTCCAGGTCCCTGGGGTCATCAACCAGCATCTCTATTTCTGACACAGAAGAAGGGAAAACCACTTAGTGATGGGAAGAGGTTATAATTCACAGGCATATTTAAAAATAGGCCTACTAATGATACTTTAGAATTGAAAACTCTAGAGACAATTATCAACTAGATGCTATTTGTTCACAGCATTATTGTGCTCTCCACCTGTCTTCTAAGCCAGGATTTGTCAAGAAAAAAGGAAGGCGTACCACCACAGTGAATGACTAAGGAATAGTGAGACTTATGGGCTAGCTGCCTGATGCCAAGCGAACTGCTGACAGAGACTGAGGGATAGTTGGAGAAGCTCCCCACTTCCCAGGTTGCCTACTCTCAAGACATTTAGTCACTCAACTTGAGACCCACATGAATTTTGTAATAACAATCCAATGTTCTTCAATTCTCCTTAATGGAGTCAGTGTCTTTCATTTAGGCCTCAATGCTATAGGACTGATTCGCGACACAAAAATAAAAGATAGAGATGCACATGAACACTGATAAATTTGGCTTATCTAGGCTACAGGTCTCATTTCACACCCCCCCCCCCCCTTAGAGTTCTGGCCACATAGGAAATATTTAAGAAATACTTATTAATTAACCAAAAGGTCTTTTTCTTTTGTTTCTTGCCAAAGTTTAAGACATTTTTGTCACTATCACTGCATCTACTCTGTTGTCGTAACCAATGCTATTTAACCTGGGAATCAGAAATGCAGGCACAAGGGCTGCAGGAACCAACCTCTACTCTACTTGACAAACTGCTAAGATTTGGAATCCACACTCATCTAACCCATGACAACAAAGAATCATGATGAGACAGATGCTTTATTGACAAACATAGCAACTCAACAGTCCACTGGGGAGATGGAAGACACCTCTCTCCTCTATTACTAGTTCTTAGTTGCTCTCCAGACATCAATTCTATAGAATCTGTGCTAGGGAAAAGCTAGGGGTGAAAAGAAGAGATGACATGTGAGTACTGTTGGCTCAGAGGATTGAGATAGGTTACCATCGTCCTGCGAGTCCTCTTCCAGTCGGTCCTTGCCACCACTCTCCACTCCGGAAGTGTGGGAGCTGCCGTGGCTGGTCATCGAGCTGCAGGTTTTCAGCTTGCGGTGGATGGCACTGCCAGAGTAGGTGTCCTCCGGCCCAGTATCTCGAGGCTTGGTATCAGCCTCGATTCCCGAGGTGTGGGAACTGCTGTGGCTAGCAGTGGAATGGCGAGACAGACGCTTGTGCTTCATGCTCCCTGCACTGCTCCCACTGGCCCGAGATCGCTTTTCCAGTTGGTCCATGTCAAGGTCCAGGTTGTCGCTGATGTAAGATTCCCGGTATTGCTTCTTCTCTGTATGGTGAGGAACACAGGTGGTATTACATTCAGTGGAGACAGACTAAGTGAGTCATCAGGCCCAGAACAGCACAATTTCACATTTGGAATCTGGTGAGTGGAAACTGGTGATAATTCGAATAGGAGTGTAAGTGAAGACGGCTGCAAGATGAATAAAAACCAGGACAACAATTTGCCATGAATTCCGAAGCTACTTCAAGAGTTCTGAACTTCAAAGGCAATAGAAAAGTGCCACGCAAAGGGTAGACAGAGACCTCTTCTTGTCTGCAAAGTGTCATTGATCCACAAAGAAATAAGTTCAGCAACTGAGAACAGTCAGAAACTTTAAAAGCAATTTAATATTGCATACAGTCACTGATGTGATTTTGGAGTCTCCAAAAGTATTAGTTTTCAATGGATTATAAAGTTATAGAACTAGTCCTTCTCCATATAGAAATTCAGAAGCACTGCTATAAGAGACTGGTAATTATAATTATGCTATTTGCCACTCATTTGTTAATTGTTTTATTAGAATGAAACAATTTTAAATGAAGCTATTCTGAGAATTTCTTTCACAGGAGTCTTAGACTTAGACATTCAATAATGGAGATTGCTTTGCTCCATTTAGGCTGAATCTGTGAAAACTTTATCACTATGTAGAAAACAGTTATTCCTAATTTGATGATTTATGTATATAAGGCCTCTGATTGGTAAAACTGGCCTGATTTAACATGTCAGCATTGTTTTTTAATGCAAGAACACAGTATTTAAAGTCCTTACCAAATGTTAAAGTAGTCATTACATTAAGACATAATTTTATAACTAAACTGCAGGTACATAAATACAAAAAAGTTATATTAGAAGTTTATAACAAATAGTTTCGTTTCCTTGTGCTTCTACTACTAAAGAGGAAAAAAGACATCACAATAATGTTAAAAATGGAAAGATCTTTTGGGAAATTTTAGGTTATTATTTCAGGAGCTGCTCACTAGTAAACTAATTGGGTCCTCAGGGGCCTGTTAATGGACTTAATTGTCTTGTTTCTTGGTTAAATGAAAATACTTGCACTCCTGATGTCTGAATCTGGCTCCCAAGTATAATCACCACCTGTTCCCCAGAGAGGAAATAAGAGAGAAAAGATATGCTTTCTAAGATGCGAAATGCAAATAACAACAACAAAAAGCTCCAAGAAGGCAACTTGTACATTATCGGGCTCTAGTCTATCCACGGCACTTTAAGAAATTGAGCCGAAAGTCAAAGGCTATTAATTATGTGCAGTAAGAAAACTGACTGCAACCGGACATCAGAGGGCCCACCCTTCACTCACTATTCCCCAACACACACATAGATTGCTGATATAAAAGTGTGTCATCTGCAGCCATCCTTTAGGGCTAGATTTAGTTCTATTGAGTTCTATTTTCTAAAGACAACAGAGATAGAAATGAAGATTCAGAGCTCGAGGGGTCTGTAAAATTCTCATACAATTTCTATTAAGTGTAGTTTCAAAATAATATAACATGGCCCATGGGAGGGTTTGAAGTGAAGAAAATAATTAAAGAAGATTTAGAGAAGGGGGCTCAAATTCTAAAACACATGGGCATTGTGGATCTAGTCATTTAGAAGTGTTTCTAACTCTTTACAAATAGTCTTTACTCTCAATTTCCTAGAAGCTTTGGAGCCAATTACAGTCACTCTAAACTCACTAATATGCTCTTGAGAAGACAAGTACCTGCTAGCAGACTTTCTACCCAGTGGAAACATGTGGAAATCTATGTCCTGCCAACATGTCAGAGCAGCTTTGGTTTACATGCGGCTGGCCCTGTTTCTTGTGCTGAATCACAGCTTCACACTCTTCAGTTATAAACTGAGAGAAACTTCTAAATAATTTTGCAATTTATTCTTAAAAATACAAAATTTTCAACCACCTAGTAATCACTCATCTCAACTGCTGGTTTCAATACATCAATGTTGCTTTTTCTTTCTCTGTGTTGTAGAAGTTAAGAAAACACAAAGAAAGTTTTTCAAGTATTATTATCTTGAAATAGAATGTCATTAATATGACCTCCTGACATATAACCTAAGAATAAGCTCCAGCTACTGAATAATTTGGTTTAATTTTTTTTTTAATGACACAAGGTTCTTATCTTGCCCTTCTCTTTTAAACCCTATCAAAGATAGTGTTTTAGATAAAGGGACTCTAAGTTAAATTTGATTGAGGAAAAATACCCATTTTCTGCCTTTTTTTTTTCATTTGCTAAATTAATGTTGAGAAAAGAATTCCTTTATGAAGCCCTTAAATGGGTGAGATAACTGAATGCAGGAAAACTTAGTTTTGGGCTTTTCTCTGACCTGGTGGGAATCTCCATAAACAGAAAAAGCAGTATGGAGAAGAATAAAAAGTTCCTCTAAATGTATCCATACTTATCTAATTAACAATTCAATTTACACTTTATCATGCCTTCCATCATACTCAGAAGCCCCCAGTACTTTTAGTACCATATTTGGTACAGACAAAACTCTACCCTCTTAAAAGCTGAAAATTCTTTATAATTTTAGCTACTTTAGAGGAGGTTCATTAATTCTTTCAGAGTCTAAAGAGCTCTCCTTAAGGTCATCTGAGCAGGACTACTAAAAGACTGCTGGCAGAGAGCTAAGGGAAATAATGAACTTCTCAAGGCACCATGTTGGCTATTTGGGAACCAGGCTGACCTGGCAAATGGTGGGTTCTGTTCCTAAATAAATCACTTACTCTCAAGTTTCTTTGGTGTTTCTGTCTTGCCTGACTTTTTAGTATTCATGTTAGCATTAGAGAGGTATTTGTTGCACTGATGAGTCATTGTGGAGAAGAACTGGAAGGCTGGTAACAGAGGAAGCCAACACACCTGACAGTTGTGACAATTCTCTCTGAAGACAGATGCAGTTGACTGGAAATGATTCATGTTCTAATTGCTACTTAAATCACCATGGCATCTCCAAACTGGGTTGCATTTACAGAGAGAACATATGAAAGAAATCAATCAAAACCTCTATAAGGGTTTTCTTGGTTAAGAAAGGACAGTTATTTGTCTTGTTTTTGTAGAAAAAGTGTAGACCAAGAGGTCAAATACGTTTCAAGTGGGGAAGTGAGATAGGATTCTGCAGCCTAGTATTCATGCAAATACCCAAAGTCTAAGCTAATTGAATTACCAGTAATTACTACAACCTGAATTTGCAAACCAAGACATTAAAAAATAAATATGCAAAGCGGCATTTTGGGGACTAGATGGTAAGAGTGTGCCAAACGGAGGAAGGCCAGGGTGCCATAACTAAGATAAAGGACTCTATAATGTTTGGTTGTTAGAGGTTCTGTCTTTTTCTTCCTCATGGTGACTTTCCTTCTTTTTAGAGCCCAGCACTTCAGGGCCCCAAACAGTCGGTTCTGTCCTGTCTGTTTTGGCAAAGGCCCACAACATTGGCTGACAAAATTCTCAAATGAAAATTTCCCTGTCCTTTGTCATTCTTGCTGAGCCAGCCGTGGGAGCCTCCCAGTAGTTAATTAGAGAGGCTAGAGACATTTCCATGACCCACTTTTACTGTCACTCTAATCGAAGGAGTAATCAGGAGTTGCGGATTGCCTGTGGATAACAGCACCAAAGTGGAGCAGTGTATGTACAGGGATGTAGATCAACCATGACCCAAGGCTTCAAATAGTCACTTTCAGCAAAGGATTTCTGGGCACCCTTTGCCTTCCTCTACATCCCCGGAAGTGCAGGGAAACTTTAAGAGGCTATACTTACTCTCTAACTTCAGCAATAACCTCTGGTATTTGAATAAGTGCTATGGCAGGTGGGTTTCAAGCCACCCTTTGCCTTCAGGACAGAGCTGAGATGAGCTCTGAACCTGGAGAGTTCAGTTCCCAAAGTCCACTCTTCAGAGGCCTAAAGTTCATGGCAGCTGCAGAGTAATGGCTCGGGATGGCAAAGCCACCATTCACATACCTTCATTTTCTTCCAGCTTCCTGATGTGGCGCAGGACAGGCTGTAGGTTCATGTAGAGGCGGTGGCTGTTGCTCAAGAGTTGCAGGAGGTGTCTGGAGCGCATGGGACACCCAGTGTAGTATATGAGCTTCCGAGCTGAGGGTAAGCCGTCTGGCAAAATCTCAAATTTCTTACCCTATGGAGAGAAAGTATGAATCAGATTCAGGAAGAAGTATCTCCGATTTGCCAAGTCCCCATTATTTTCTAGTCAGCAAAAATGACTACAGTTTCAAAAACAGATGTGAAGCTCCATTTTAAAACCCTGAAGGTAGAAAGGGGGCCAGTAGACTATGGTGGAAGACTGGGTACCTTGGTGATGGGTGTGGTGAGGTGGTTTGCATCTAAGGAGCTGGAAACCTGTGCCTAAGAATCACATTCATTATTTTAAACCAACATTACCTTAGCAATAAAAAAATAAAAAAATTCCCTGAAGGAATAAATTGTTTTCTTGTTTAAAAATATCACAGGAGAGAGGAATATTTTAAAAAATCCTGTAAGCATCCAGTCAGGGTCTTCTGGGAAACAGCAGTGGTGTAAGACAGTTGAGAAATATCTTTGGTTTCTCTGGCTGGTCAGGTCATTTATACAATAGAGAAAGAAAGGCCCATAATGCAAGAGCCCTCAATTGCAACCCCAACACCCTATCTGCACGCAAGAGGACAATTTCTAGAAGCACTGAAAAATTCAAACATTTACTATATGTGCAATGTACTGAGATAATGACAGTGAACAAAACTGGCAAGATCCCTACCCTTAGGGAGATAGATTCTGGTGGGAGACATACTAAACACATAAATAATTATAACATGATAAATTCTAGAAAGGAAATAAGTAAGGACTTATAATAGTGAATAATATAGCATATTAATTTAGGGTTTAGGAAAATGGAAAACTTCTACAGCTGTATGAGATAGGGAGCTAGAATCTTGGGAAAGATAAAGAAGAAATATGAGTAGCCCAAGTACCCACCAGTGGTGATACAAGAAATTTCATTTTTTTAAAGTTTGAATCACTAACAAAGTTGTGAGTTGAGGTTGAGTTTGTCAAATTTCCTTAGAATTCCTATAATGACTAGAATAGTAGAATGATAAAAAAAAAAATAAATAAATAAAATTACTCCAGACACAAGAATTCTCAGATGGAGGGAAGGAAAGCAGAGAGCGACTCAGTCTAATGACACACTGAAAATCAGCACAAAGCATTATGGGTTGTAGAACAGGGATGGAAATTTTCAACTCCTGATTCTGCATTTTATAGGTACCACCACTCCACCCAATGCTAGAGTAGTAATAACTGACATACAATGAACATTATGCTTGTATTAACTCATTTAATCTTCACAAGTATGTGGAGAAAAGGCCAATTATCCCTATTTTGAAATCAAGATATAAAAAGGTCAAAATAATCTGCCTAAGGTCACACACCTAGGTGAGGGCAGCTCTGGCTAGAGAAGAAAGATCCTGGGAAATTTTTCAAAAAGGATTTCAGACACCAGCCCTGATCCACTAAACCCAAACTATCTTGATTTAGGAGGATAAGGCCCAGAAACCTGCTATTTTAAACTCCTCAGATGGAGTTCACGTACAACTCAGCAAACCATTGAGTCCAGCAGGCTAAAAACACTCAGTTCCATGAATGTATTTTATTACTGCTTCATATGGGACAAAGGAGCAAGTGGGGTAATTATCTGTTCACCTTCAGCCAGCTCTCAGATCCTTTCACAGGGAGCTTGAATGAGAGGGAACCAATGTTGAAGAGACAGGTCAGGTTCCATTTTGCGTGGGGACAAAGTGAAATGAAATTAAACAGCTAAGAACTGCAGACCTTTCTTTTAATGATGAGTTTCAAATGGTCAGATATTAATAAAAACATCTTTTTATGTAACTATTCTTTGCACAAAAGAAGTAACTTCCAAAGGAAATGGAAGACCCCCACCCTGCACCCACACTAAGAATATTTCAGTCTCTGATTAAGACTTTTTGTTTTCTAATCCCTCTGCTATGGGTTTTAAAAAAATATATGTATGTAGTGAACTCATCTTACACTTTTCCCACTTGATTTCCTCTACAATTACAATAACTTAAGGTAGAAACCACATACACGAATGAAAATTAGTAACTTTCCTAGTTAGAAGAGCCTGATTTTAGATTCACTATTCATGAACTAAAAGGATTTACAGTGTGTGTGTGTATATATGTATATATATATATATATATATATATATATATATATATATATATATATATATATATATATATATATATATATGAGTATAAGAAAACTGATTATCTTCTGCAAAATTTTAAACAACATAAAATTTTGTGCCTGGGACAATAATGTTTTGAAAGACAAATATAAAGGGAAAAAAAGCCCACAAAAGCAAACAACCGAAAATTTATTTTTTTTTTTTAGCTTACCACAAACACCAGCTTCCCAACATTTGTCCAGGGGAAATCATAGAGTAATTGTTTTTCTTCATCTAAATTCTGTGGATAGAATTGTAATGCATATAAGAATTATGAAGAAAACTGACAGTCACTCTAAAACGGCTAACTTCTCTCCCAGAAAACTGAAATACAGTAATTAAAATCTGAAGGAAGTCCTCAGCTCTCTTTGGAGATGTGTAGGCAGTAATTAAAAGATTAGTTGATACAATTAGGTAGCTTTTGGTTCCTATGGGACTGCATTAACTGGCCCTTTCAAGACAATCTTTTCCCCTCTGGTCCATCTCTAAAACTGAAATAAAAAGCCCAAAAAGTTTAGGCATGCATAGATAAGACACTATAACTGAGCATTTCACCTATATCCAAGATAAGTTGGCATTACACTCTCCCAGGTTTCACAGAGAAGGGCAGTCCCTCTCCCCTGATGATGGCTACAGATAACACTATCACATAAGCAAAAGGATGACAGTTACCACTTATTCAAAGGACAAGTTTTATCATACAAGCTTAACGGAAATTAAATGTCTGGGCAGGCACTGATATTAAAATGTCATTTTTCTTACCATGGTCATAAAAATGTGCCAAAGAGTGAAGAAGAATATTTAAAACAAATGACATACAGAGAAAAATGTTTAGATTTTAACAATCTGTTAGTGATAAATGAGGGCCAACCTTAGGCTAGCTGCTTTCTATTCTAGAGGACTTATTACTGCCAAAGATCAAACTGTACCACTTTGTCAGTCCCACATCATCTGCAGCTGTGCTAGACAAAAAAGAAACAATGGCCCATCAGTGACTGGAACTGGACCACGAATATACTACAGGGCCACATGGGTACTCTGCCAGGTATGACAGTGGGATACCATTTGACACTTCTTTCTCATTGCTAACCTGAAAAATCTGTATTCCCCGCATAGTCAATCCAAGGGTCAGGGAAGCTTCAATTTCTCTTTTATCCTGTAGAAATAAAATTGTATGAAAAGGTATGAACTTCTCCTCCAGCGGACAACTTTCAGCAGCAAAGAAAAGAGACAAAGAAATTTCAGAATTGAAAAACTTCTGATTCAAAGTAACTGCTTATCTTTTGGTGTGCTCAAGTTTTCTACAAGATTTAAGATAATCATGAACACATATTCAATCATTTATGGTATATTCTACTTTTCTAGAAGCTTGAGATTTCAAGGTATTAGCAGTTTCACTATATTACATATGCTGCCATATCTAACAAAAACATTTAGAATATTGAGAACTGCAATAAACAAGCCAATTTTTGCTGCTTCTGCATGATTTTTAAAAACCTTCCTCCTTTTTCTCAAATGTTGGTATCTAGAATATCATGTCATGGTCTGAGATGCACTGTACTTTATGTGTTTAAAACTGGGTAAATATTCCAGCACTGAAACCAAAATTAGAGGTAATCGTAAATACTTAAGGATCTCACAAAAGGATGATAGTAAAGCTATATAAAAACTTTAGTTTGTTTGGAAAGAAACTCCTTATTTTTAAGGAATTCAACTATTATTTGCCATTACCACATACAGTCTTTTTTTTTTTTTAAGAGACCAGGTCTTGCTATGCAGTCCGGGGTAGTCCCGAACCCATGGACTCAAGTGATCCCTAGCCTCAGCCTCCCAGGTAGCTGGGATTACAGGCGCGTGCCACTGTGCCCAGCTATTTTTTGAGACTAGATCGTACTTACTATGTTGCCTGTGGTAGTCTTGAACCTGCGGACTCAAGTGATTCCTGATCTCTGCCTCCCAAGTAACTGCGATTACAGGCATGTGCCACCATGCCCGGTTCTACCACATACATTCTACTTACTAAACCATAAATATAAAAAAAAAAATTCTAAGAGCATAAGGGAAGAACCTCTACAATACACGTTGAGGTTTGACCTCATTTTTTAAGGGATTATCTTCTAGGGAATGGATACAAGATATGAAGTTATAAACAGAAGATAAGTAAAAATAAGTAAAATATTTTCATTAGAAAATTTTCAGTAAAAACAGTAAATGTATAATACATGCAGACCTTCATGATGTTTAGTGCACATTTTTCCATGAACACAGGAAGCAATATTTTTAGAAAGTGCATCCAGTTTGGCAGAGGAAAGACAAGACTTAGCCTATTTTCTCTATTTGGGCTGTTTTTTTCCCAACTAATGTATTTTTATTCCAAGGAATGCAGCATAGGTTTAACTGGAGATACGAACATATCATGGTACATTTAGGCCACTTTCCCTTTCAAGGCTTGTTCTGATTGCTTCCTGAAATAAAACTGCGTTCATAAAAAATTTATTTCAGGGTATAAATGGTATTATTGGGAAAGGGGCACAGAGAATCTTTTAATCCCATAAATTCTTATCCTCAGTCTATCTATTTTCATTTTATAAGTGGGTTTTAAAGGAAGCAGTTTAAATAGCTACCACTTGATTTATCCAAAGTATGAAAATTGTGCCCTTAAGAAACAATCTTATTTTCCCATTTTATTCAGTTAATTCTTAAGCAGACAAGGCTGCCATTTTCTAGGTAACAAATTAGGACACTTTAAGCAAGATTGAAAGATTTTGATGGAATGGATTTATTTCACTGAAGGATTAATGAGATTTTAAAAATATCAAATTTGTTTAGCAAATAAAAAAACAACCACTATCTAATGAGTACTCAATGTGCCTGGCACTTCCATCTGATTATTTCAAATTCTTTATTCCATTGAGTCCTCCCACCTTGTAAAGTACATGAAGTCACACTCATTTAATAGAAGGTATAGGATTGTGGTTATAACTGTGTAATATTCTAACAATAACGAACATTAATAAAGACTTTCTAACTGATACCTAATTCCAAAGTCACAATCTTTTCAATATATCATTCAAAGTTCAAGTGCATTTATAGCTTTTTGGTCTTTTGGATAAGATCAAGTATAGCATCTATTTTTATCAGTTCAAACTTCAAGTACATTTAAAAATATAAACTGATCATCAAAAATATTAACCAGCCTTTTTGCATATAAATTGATCTGTCACATGATATCTTTTAAAGAAAAAAAAATAACGTTAATTTATTCCTTAAAGAATTAGGCCTATGATATCCTATAGAACTCAATTATGCCTTTCAGTGATGACAGGCTTTTAACAGTGCATGTCTGGCATGAAAGAACTCCCCTGGTCTCCTATTAAGTTTTCTAACTAGTCAGAAGATTACTCAGCAATACATTCAAACTCCAGCCAGTCTCCAGTGGCCTAGTTCAACTAATCTTACCAGAGTGCAGTAGAAATACCAAGAGCACACTGATAAACATAATGGTAACAGCAGCAATTTAACATCTTGCTTAACATGTACTGTTTACTGTTTAAAGCACTTTTTTTAATCAACACAGCTGTATATTTTTTCTTTGTACATCCATTTCCTGTATATTTGGTGTTTTAATCATTTTTCATACATTCAATCTTTTAATCTTCAACAATCCTCAGTTAGGTATCCTATGAAGGGTAACTTAAGCAGAGGTTAAATACTATGCATAAGGCCACACAGTAAGAGAGAAAGCTGGGAGTCAATCCCAGACAGTGAGGCCCAACAGTCCACACCTAAAATTTTTCTATTTGGTTTGAGACTATACCTTTGGACACTAAACTGGGAATTCAGAAATTCTTGCCAAGGAAGTAGCACTTGTGAAAATAGGGAGGGATGGACAAAAAGGAGAAGCTAAGTAGTAGAGTGGGTGATTTCCTGCAGAGTCTGGTCCCAATTGTTATTTGGATGTGTGATCCTTGACCCAGGATGAGAAAATGAGATTAGAGGCACATAGGATACAAAAGAAAGTAGCAAACTTCAGGAAGTGAAGGAAACTTGGAGTTCAATGTTTTAAAAAGACAGGCTTTGTTAAATATTGTGATCTTCAGTGTGTTTCTGTTCTGTAAGTAAAGATTACAGTTCCTATCTTATAGACTTGCAAGATTAAAAAAGAAAAGGATACACATAAAGTGTCCAAGAAATAAAGTATTTGACAAACATTAGGTTTTGTAGCAACATTCTTACTAATGGTAGTATATGCCTAATTTTAATCTGAAGAATATGAAAAATTACTGAAGGAGAAATTTAGGAAGGTGAAAATGAATTATCATCACTGAAAAGTCAGATTCATAATTTACAACAGTTTGCTAGCCCAGTAGGAGCACCACTGAAAATAATCCATCCTGTTTTCAGGTGAGAGAAAAAGCCTTACTGACTCCAACCAAGACTGACCTATGATGACAAACAGCAGTTCAAATGAAACTCTTAAAATAAAAGCCTGTTAGAAAATGAAATGACAACTTGAAGGAGGAGCTTATTCTACTCAGGGAGGTGTTCTCAGGTCTCAGAAGCTGCAGCTGCTGCTGCAATGTTGTACCTTATACAATCTGTAGTAATGAACAGCCACGTCATCCAGCCGAACAGCCTCTTTGATATACTTGAGATGCGCCTCAGAAGCTGTCAGTGCAAACTGATCTTTGTGCATGTTTGGAATGTGCTTCAGGATATAGTCCTTCCCTCTCTTGGAAACGACCTGTTGGGAGAGACAAAGGGTGGACAAGCAACATTTATTTGAGGGAAGTCAATACTATCCCCTCACCGTTGTAACCATAAAAGGATGAGAACCTAAAATTGGTTGTATAAATTGGCTAATTTCCATTAGAAACTCCCCACATTTATTGTTTTCACCATCTGTTGCATTACAAGGCTGAATCAGCTAATATTAAAAGCTACAACATCAATTTAGCTGTAAAACTAAATAACAAAGAAGAAAAATCACAAGAGATGTGTTTTTTTGGATTTAAAATCACCAAGGAAAAAAAAACCTCACACTTGCAAAGCTTTTTCTATACTTGTAAAATTATTGGTACCATGAAATTTACCTACTGTCAGCATATCTCCTAGTTCTGGATCCATATCTCTTCAAAAAGCACAACAACAAAGTGGGAGGTTGTAAATGTTAATACAAAGAAGGCAGGGGACTAGAGAATTCTCTGAAACCTGTTTGGTTTTTGCAAGAGGCTGATATAAACAGTCTATTGGAATGTTTATGAAAAAAATTTTTTTAATCAAAAATCATTGTAATTCACTGTGTCTCAGATTTCATGAAACAGTCATCTCAACTTTCAGACATCACAAATATGATATAAACAACTGCAGGCTAAGAGAAAGGTATAAACTAGTTAATAGTGTTAGTTGACTTTATAAGGACTGTAAAATATGGAAAGGGGTACATAAAGAGCAAAAAGCACTGCAGTGTTTAAAGTGGTCATAACACAAAAAAAATTAGAGAACTTTTTTAAAAATTGTTTTTATAGATAGCAAGCACATTCTGTTTGTTCCTATTAAGCAGGATAGATTATTGGCCACTTATCAAGTTTTATTGAGAAGCCAAATTACAGATTTTTCTTTCTGGACTCCATCTAATACAGTGCTTTCTTAGGTCAAAGGACAGAAAAAATAACATTTGTTTAAAAAAATGAAGTAGAAGATTTTGGTAATCTCGAGTTGAGGAAACAGTATCTTGGCACTGTAGATACCATGGCACATTAACTTCCTAAATCTTTAATTTAGGGATGTTCTGATTTCAATGATGAGGATTCAGTGCATACCTGATGACAAGTAGAGTGCATACCTGACGACAAGTAGGGAATATAAATACAGGCTAATTTAGTTCCAAAAGGCATGGATATTTACTACTTTGACTGTTTTTGTGGTTTCTCTTCAACAACTGAAGCATTGTATGAGTAAACAAAAACTTAACAATAAGAATCTCAATATGAAATGAAGAAACAGAAGAAGCTAAGTGTATATCTGTTCTTCAGAACATACTAAGGAACAGACAGGAGAAAGACAGTTAATTTGTAAAGGATGTAGTAAGACGGATAACACTTATTCATGGTCAGGACCTTAGGGGAGAGACACCAGGAAGTCTGTCCAGCAGGAGCAACACCTGAGCTGAATCTCAGAGGAAGGGGGGGGATTAGCCAGGTAAAATAGGGAGGGGCGTCATTGGCTAAAGGAACTACAAAAGAAAGACCAGAAGTATGAAATTCCATATTAGGTGTGGAGACATAGGAATTTCTGGATATGACTAGAACATAAAATTCAAGCTGCCACACAAGCAGGAAAGAAATCAGAAAGGTTGGCAGGTCCATGTCCCAGAAAGTCCACAGGTCAAGCTTCAGAGTCTGGACTTCACACTGCAGGTAGCAATCCTGAAGAATGAAATCAGATACAAAATCAACTCCTGTGCAAGAGTAAAGACTGAGGAAGAGACAAGATACCACAGCAGTGCTGTTGAGAGCTGATGATAGCTGGATGCTGGGAAATATATGAGGAACAATGATAGGAAGGGGACACAATAAACATTTAGGAAGTTAACAACACAAGCACTAGAGAATTTTATTTCTCAAGCTGGATGATGTGTTCATGCTGGAGGTTGCTGAGTGACTGTCACTGACAGGATACACAGGGGGAGAAGTACATAGAATTGAGGTGGGAACAAGAGGATTCTCATTGGGACCTTTGGAGTTTTAGGTGTATATGGGTAAACTGCTATCTTACAGGCACAGGAAGAGAAATGCATTAGGAACTTGCCAGCATATAAGTCGTTAAAAACAATTCATCTGGATGAGGGCTCTCAGATTTAAGTGATCAACTGTTAAATATAGCTGAATAATTCAGGAAAAGATGTGCAAAGTGTCCACTAAATTTGGCAATTTAAAGGTCACTGGTGACCTCAAGGGGAGCACCAGGAGAGGAGTAGTGAGGAAAAAAGGCAGATGGAAGGAGAATTTGTGTAGGAAGTAGAGAAGCTGGAAAATCAAATATACATTGCTTTTTCAAGATGCTTCAACTGAAAAGGGAAGGCAAGAGTGCTAGCTGTTCTTTTCTCTCCTTTTTTCCTGAAGATGGTGTGGTATGAACTGAACATATTTGTGTTCTGGGTGGAGAGGAGTTCTAAAGAGATATAAGAGAGAGCAGTTACAGCAGAGATCTAAAGGAAGTAAAGGCACAGATCCTGAAGGCAGTGGAGGTGGGGTGGGAGGAGGGAACAGTTGACACAGCTCATGTTGGAATATCCTAAGTTTCCTACTGAAGTAAGGAGTGGTCCCTGTCCTGGGAGTTAGGAAGAAGGCAATCAGAGCAAGGAGTTTACTTATGCTTGTTTTCTCAGCACAGGAAAAGCTGTGAATGATCTCACCTTTTAAAGAGTTGTGTTAGTCTTTTTTAATGCTGCTCAAATTAAAGACTGAATAAGGTCAAGGCCATATAAATGTCAAGAGACGACTAGCAAATTCCAAGTTCAACCTTATTTAGGATGGATAGTTATCTAGTAACTATAAATGGACAGAGGATATCAAGAAATTGAGTATCCCATGCTCTCAAGTGTTAAATTTATATTTCAGCATAATGAATTTTATTGGTCACAAAACATGTGGGTTCCCATTTCTTGAAGCAACACCAGTAGCAGCACAATGAACTAGATGTGCTAGAGAAAACACTATAGAATTTGAAAACACTGCATACCCAAGATGGGAAGTAAGCTTCTGGCTCAAAGTATTTTCCGTAGTGTTTATTCCTTTTGAAGTTCCCAAGATCAGCCTGCAGGGCAAAGGCTGCCAGCAGGAAGTATGCCTCCTCTCGAAGTACACATTGAGAATGAAGAACTTGTTTTCTCAGGTGCCAGTAATAATAGTATCTTGCTGCTCTGTCACTAGGAAAATAAAAGAAAACAGAACTCACATTTTGATGGAACAATCCAATGGCATGTAAACACAACCCAAATCCTGCTATCCATCTGGTGACAAGAGCTCTTCTGTTTCTGTTCCCTCCTGCTCCCTGCTGCCCCCCTTTACCCACTTACTGAAAAGGTGGAGACTGTGGCTAATACCCGACTGCTGCTTCCCTGAAGTTGCAGGGAATCAGAACTCGAAACCAGACTCCCCAGATTGCAAAAATAACATTTTCTAAGGTCCATAACATTTTTCCATTGGGCGAATGCAAGGGGAAAGACCCAATCATTCCACTCAAATATGCCAAATCTTTCAGTGAAAAAGTATTAAATAGAAACCTAGACACTTGTTATTTATGTCAAAATACTTTTGCCACAATAACGTTGCCCATATAACAAGAAGAAAAGCAAATCTAAAGGGACAATCTTGGCTTTAATGTTTGCTATTTCTTTTTTTTCACTTGAGTACATCACAAATCCTTTAAGATCCTTTAAAAATGTTTCTGCTTACTAAACCTTTCTAGGGAAAATTTTGTTTAACTGTATTGTTTGTTCTCTAAGAATTAAAGTTTTCCTCAAGTATTTTTGAAAATTAAGTAGATGCTACTTTATGTTTTTATAGGCATGTTATGACAATTCTGATACTCTTCACAAAATGAAATAGTATGCTCACTATAATCCATTGAGACCCTGTTAAATATACTGTGTAAGATGTGCTGTCTGGGAAAAAACATGGCTGAAGCACCAAAAAACATCAAAGGAAGTAAGATACCATGGTGATCAAAATAAAAATATAAGAAAAAAAACCTGTGCGTGTGTTTGTTTGTGCATGTGTGTGTGTGTGTGTGTGTGTGTGTGTGTGTGTGTGTGTGTTTAATGAGCTATTTGCCTCCCAATTATTTTAGGTTGAATTGTTTACCTAAGACTCATAATCCATTAGCTGATGATTTAAAAACATATGGGTTTATTTTAAGCAAGATCATGTTTAAGTATGCAAGGCTTAAAAATAAAACATTCATATAATTTTTCCTCCTTGGGACAGAGTACTTTTCAGAACACTTGTTTTTATAAGCTAACCACACAATATTTGGACTAGGTCACCCCAGAGGGTAAAGGGCAAAAAGTACTGAGATGAATTAAACATTCATTAGCTCTAGGGAATTAATTAAAGGTTAAATAATATATTTTCTTCCTTTCTAGCACATTCCATACTTTTTAAGTAAACTGAGCACAAAAATTATATAACAACATCTCACAGTCTTTATGGGCTAATGGCTTTTACCTTTTAATTTGTATATGGCAAAATAATGTATATAAAAATCAAGAGCAAATTTCACTAGCCAAATATATATCTTTCTGTTTTCCATGGTTTTCCTCAAAGTTTAAAACTAGGTGAAACAGAGTTCACATTCCTAGTATTTTCTATTGGATTTCCAAATTATCTCTGAAACTTTTTGAGCACTGAATCCTCCTATAAAAAAATGATAAAGATGACTTTCTGAGATAGAAAAACAATTATAGAAGTTCATATGGAATAACAAAAGACCTCGACTATCAAAAAGCCTCCTGTCCTAAAAAAGAGAGACTGGAGGGACATTCTCATCTCAAACCTCAAGTTATAGCACAAAGTCATAATAATTAAAACAGTGTGGTACTGGTACAACAACAGACAATCAGACCAATGGTACAGAATTGAGTGCTCAGAAATAAAACCACACATATATAGTCAACTAATCTTTGACAAAGGAGGGGGGTGGAATTTACATTGGAACAAAGATAGCCTCTTCATTTAAATTGTGCTTGGGAAAATTGGACTAAGACCTGTAAAAAAATGGACCAGGACAACATCCTCACACCTTGTACAAAAACCAATTCAAAATGGATAGAAGATTTAAATGTCAGACCTGAAACCATAACATACATAGAAAATAACTTGGGAAAAACCCTCCAGGAAGTACAATTCAGAAACCCCTTTCTGGAAAAATCTACTGATGGTAAAAAATTGAAGGAAAACATAAACAGATGGGACTACATCAAAATAAAAAGCTTCTGTACAGCAAAAGGGAAGACAGAAAAAACTAAAAGAAGCCCAACTGAATGGGAAAAAATTTTTGCCCTCCACAAGAGTGATAAGGTTTTAATAACGAAGATCCACAAGGAACTCACACAATTAAACAAAAGCAAAACAAGAAGCCCAATCATAAAATGGGGTGAAGAACTAAAAAGAAACTTCTCCAAAGAGGAAATACAAATGGTCAACAGGCACATGAAGAATTGCTCAATGTCACTAGCAGTGAGAGAAATGCAAATCAAAACCACAATGAGATACCACCTTACATCAGTAAGAATGGCCCACATCCAAAAAACGGGCAATAACAGGTGGTGGCGAGGCTGTGGAGAGAAGGGGACACTCTTACACTGCTCGTGGGAATATAAACTGGTCCAACCTCAATGGAAAGCTGTATGGAGGGCCCTCAAATTAATGAAAATGGAACTACCATTGACCCAGCAATTGCTCTCCTGGGAATTTACCCAAAGGTGACTTCAATGTGGGTACAAAAGGTTTACTGCAGCACTATTTACTATTTATAATCGCAAGGACATGGAAGCAACCGAAATGTCCCAAAACAGATGACTGGATGAAAAAGATGTGGTATATATACACAACGGAATATTACTCATCAATTTAAAAATGACAAATTAGATGATTTTATGATATGGATGGATCACATCCATGTCATGGATGACATGGATGAACTTAGAAGAATTCATATTAGCAGAAACAAGTAAAAAAGAAAAAAACAGAAACCAAATGGTTTCACTACTATATGGGACATGGGAAAGATAAACAAAAATCTATGAAGAAAAGTCAAAACAAGCCAACAACCAAATTGAAGTACACAACCTGGGGGGAGGGGATGGGACAGGGTGGGAACAGTCCGGGGGAGGGGGGAACCCCAGAGATCAGAGATGTGAAAGTCATATATAAATAATTTAATAAAATTAAAAAAATGACTTTCTGAAATTTTATCACAAACACAGTATTATTCATGCACTCACCTCCAGAAAAAGAATCAATGATCTGACCTCACCAAGTTGAAACTAAGATTTTCACAGGATAATCCCAGTGGTCATTTTCCTTTAACAATACTGCCAACTATGGAAGCATGACCCCAAAGATGTAAAGAAAGCCAGGCCATACAAACATTGAGCATTTTTATAGGAGGGAGTTCTTGCTATTTTTCTACTTCCCACCTCACCATTAGAAAAGAATATATAATTAATTGGATTTCCCCACTCTTGAATGCAGTATCTATTTGATGACTCATTTATTACTGAAAATGTGGCATACAGAAAGTACGAGTCAGTGATACTGTTAAAACTTTCCTTGGTAGCCTAATATACTGCTCATTCATTTAACAAGTATATGGTGGATACCTAACTCTGCCTGTTTTAGTAACTCGTATATGAATATGTAGAAGGATTTCTTAAAACAAACCCTGTTCCTCTGGAGAATGGTGACAAACAATAAACACAAATATTTTATTTGCATGTTAGAAGGGTACATGGGAAAACAAAGGTGTAGAATCTTCCTGTTCTCATACCTGATCAATCTACCATTTTCCACATAGTACTGCACACGGAAGTGGATGATCATAGGTGGTCCAAATTGATCAATACCCTGAAAGAAAAACACACATAAAAATTAAGCTATTTTAAGTTGCAAAGAGTAGGTTTCAGAAACAATGAAATACCATTTTTAACACAAAAAGCCCACTTCTAATGAGTGAGGGCTTGCAGAAGGTAAACAGATGACATATCTGGATACCAGATTCATGCAAAACCAAGAAGCTAAAAAGCATCACTATGGTGTCTGATACTCATTCACTGTAATGCCAATGACAACATAAGGGGAGATAAAAATAAATGCCAGGGGAAATTTCTAGCTGAGATTCAACTCTTCTCTCAGCTCTGTCCCCTGTGGTGACCATTTGCTCCTCATTACAAATACTTTCTTGTTCCTTTGACATTTCACATACCAAATTCTAATATGCTGCTTGTTTATTTAAACACTCATATTCCTTACTTTAGAGTTGGCTTTGAAGTAGTTCCCCCTTTATTCTGAGAATTCTTAAATACAAATTAGATGATCTAGGTTGAGATACCAGGGATTTATTCCTGACTTACACGTATGATCTCAGAGAACCATATAAATTCCCCATGACTGTTTTCCTATGTTGATGGAATTGATGTTGACTAAAGACACCAGTATAATAAAACACAAAATAACATGTGCAAGTATAATAAAAGCAGACTTTTAAGTTACTAATAACATTCAGAATATCAGTTCTGAAAATAAGAGCGACAGGAGAGGAATAATTTTTCTATGCTTTCAATTACTAAAAAGTTACTGTCCAGCACTATTTTAGCAGATACCCAAAATCTACTGTTATGTGCAATAGCTACAACAAGTATATTAGTACTTGATAAATATGATATTTTAGAATTTATAACTTCTTTCCCTTTTCCATTCTGGAATTTCCATTCTGGAATTCCATTCCATTCCATTTCCTTTCCATTCTGTAAAGAACTGGTTTAAGATATTTTTCTAATGTCTGAGAGCTAAAATATATCCTTGTAAAAAAAAAATCAAAATAATTTTGCTCATAAATGTTATCTCACCCAAGTGACTTCGTATTGGCGTACCTTGCTGGCCTCTTTCTTCCATTCTTTTGGACAATACTTGTAAAGCTTTTGTGACAACTCCATATACACATGCTCATTATCTGCACAATATAAAAAGAAACATTATAACAAAGGACAAAATTTTATAAAAGAACAGAAGTTACAAAGAGACAACTTTTTTAAAAGCTTGAAAATTTATACATAGACCTGCATACACTTATCACTAAGAAAACTCAACAAGTCTTGCTTTTAAAAAGGACATCTTTATAACCAATTCAGGCATGAATGAAATTATGAATTATTTTGCTTTTGTAAAATGAAACACAGACTACTAGAATATGTGATAGAAGAAATTTAGTTTCCAATTCCTCCTTCCTTTCTAGGGTCATTACCCACATAGTTTGAATTGCCAACACAGTTGGAACTGCTTGGTATTAGAAAATCATTCTCTTTGCTAAGTTCATAGTGGAGTCTTTCAGTGATACAATCTAAAAAAACAGGACAAAAACACCATCTTAATTGCTGTGTAAAACATTACAAAACATTGATGAGAACAGTTCACTTCCAAATGAGAAGTCTGACTCCTATTTTGTGACGAATAACGTAAGACATGCCTTCTCTGTGTTCTTCACATAAATACAGCATGACGAAGTGATAAATTATTACTCGCACTGCCTTTAAGATTGATCTTGCAGGGAGAGAAGACTCTTAAGAGCAAAATGAGTGAATGCTGGAATACTTCTTCATGGGAATGACATTAAAATGAAGATTGCTTTAAAAAAAAAAAAACCATGGAAAATAATATAAAATACAAATACAATTTTTTTACTTCCTAAAAGATTTTTTAAAAGCAGATATATTTCACAAGAAAAACTTCAGCATTCCTATCTTGTACAAAGTTTGAATTTTTTTTTTTTTTAAATCTTGGATAATACACTTGATCATATTGTCACTCCTGACTGAGAGCAGGGAAAAGTGCTGGAAAAGTGCCAAAAGATAATGGGCAGAGGAAAGCTACCACAAATGGCATCTAAGTCAACTAATTTGAATGAAAGGAATAAGGAAGTAATTTCAGAGACAAAAAAGAGGATGCTACTTATAAATCCACTTATCAGATCAACCCAAAACTAACTCCCATCCCTCATATGTTACTGATTAAACATGAAATGAACAAGACCAGACAACCTTCCTTTTGAATCTGATTTGTATTTGGCTTGAGTTCCTGTCTGAAGAAGCAACAGAATAAATAGAATAAATAGCTTTACCATAAGAGCATATAGATGTTTTTTAACTATTGCTGTGTCTCCATCATTTTATGGTTTGACCAGAGCTTTGAACTCTTTAAGTATCCTCAAGCACACATCAACACCGCAAAGCAGGTGGAACAGTAATTTCAATTTGACATGTGAGAAAATTGAAATTGAGAAAAGTCAAGGGACATGTCTAAAGCCATACACCTAGCTAGTGGCAGAACCAGAATCAGAACCAGTTCATCTGATGCCTGTTCCAATATTCTTTCGCCACACTACAATTCAGCCTTGCTTTTAAAAAGAACATATTTATAACTCTAATTTTGAAACCTAAGAAAGAGTAAACTGGTTTTATTAGACTGACTTGTTGAACAACAGAGATCAAGCATGGGGCTGCAGCTGTAGTAACAATAATTAACTCTGAGTATTTGAAAAAGCAAAGTTAATGGAATCGATAGGGCATCTTACTTCTTTCAGACCCTTTCTTGAAAGAATGATAGAAGTACTTATTAACATAAGGATGAATTTATGTTAACATAAATGGCTGACTCATCAGTTCCTAACGTAGTCCCTGCTCTATGCTCTCTGTTTCAGTTCACATGTTGAAGAAGAAAGCCATGTTATCAGTGATCATGATACACTTTTCAACCTGGCATAGCTAAACATTTTATGGTCCGAACCAGATTATCAAGATCTCATATGCCATCAAAATTAAACCAGTTCCAGTAAAAGAAAATAATTCAGATCCAAGTAAAATATAAAAAAATATTTCACATGCAAAAAGTTTCCATGAAAAACTGAACAAAGATATGAGGGTTTAAGCATCTAGAAGATTACGTTAAAGGAATTTAAAAATGTATTTAAAACTGAGGAATGATTAACAAGTTAACCCTGAGAACTTAATTCTAAAGTCCCATGGATTGGAGGAAAGGGAGAAGAGGAGAAAGATTATACAAAACTCATTACTTGGAAATCTTCAAATAAAGTGTAAAGAAGAAACAGAGCCCATGCTTTCAAGTCACATGGTCTTATAGGAAAAGAGGAGAGGTGAGGAGAGAAAAACAAAATAAGAGTAAATTAACAGATCACTGTATACCACAAAAAGCAATAGCAAGAGAATTTGAGTAAAGAAAAGCTAGCTTTATTATGTGCAAATTTCTTCTCGATGTCAAGAAGTACAAAACAAATTATAAAAACACCCCAGAAAATCTCCTACCAGCTTTAGCAATTCCTGGAGTGCAAGGAAACAAAAACTACCCTTGGTTTATTAAAACATTAAAAAGCAAACACATAAAATCCAGACTTTTAAAGAGGAACCAATTTTTTTTAAGTTCAATTTTTGATAAATACATTATATAATTCTAAATGCTATAAGAAATACTCAACAGTAAATATTTAAAAATGGGTACAATCAGTTAATGGGTATTCTCACAATCACAATTTTATAACAATATGCTCAATTTAAATGCTAACTATATAATGCCATTTCCTCAGGGACAGCTGATTAAATTCAGAGATGAATTTAAGACTTACTCTGTATAACACTTAGTCCAAAGAGGTGATAGTCCTTTAGCCTGAGTAGGTCACACACCTGGACCAGCAGTTGGTGACAAAGGATTTTAACCTGTAGGGAAAACAAGACACAATTTGAAGCAATAATTCAACCAAGTATACACAGTGAGCCATAATCAGGCTCTTCAAGGCATCATAAATATAAGCCTTAAAAGGACAAACTGAAGGCCGGGCATGGTGGCGTATGCTGTTAAGTGGCAGCCTAGGAAGCTGAGACATGGACCAGGGATCACAGTTTGAGTCCCGCTCGGGGCAACATACCAAGACCTAGTTCCAAATAAACATAGCTGGGCATGGTGACATGTGCCAATAATCCTAGCTACCTGGGATGCTGAGGCTGGGGACTGCTGGAGTCCGTGGTACTCTGGACAACATGAGCCTGTGTTTCCACGGGCAAAAATAGTGAGATCTAGTCTCAAAAAAAAAAAAAAAAAAAAAAAAAAAAAAAAAAAAAAAAAAAAAAAAAAAAAAAAAAAAAAAAAAAAAAAAAAAAAAAAAAAGACAAGTTGACATTAGCAAAAAACAACTGCTGGCTTATGAAAATCATTTTAATCTGTAGCTGTATTTCAGTAATGATGATTATCAGAACAAAATTTTTTACAACATGGGAATAAAGTATCAATGCAATCTTAAATCGCATAAATTGATGGCACATTGACAAGGCCTTCCTCTAAAGCCATGGTGGAAAATAAATGAATATTTCAGTATACACCCAAAACAGTATGCTCAGATTACAACTGAGCAGATGGCTAGCTTTTATTTTAATTAGTTTTAATCAATTTTATGGTCTTTTAAGTATCTAAGCCAGTTTCCTTTCCCCAGTCTTAGTATAATTCAAACACAATAAGCCATATTACTTTGTAATTCTGAGGATAAATTATTTTAAAAAGTCACAAGTTGAATGGTGGAATAATCTTCAGGAGATTCAGTTATACAACTTCTTAAATGTTTAATGAAGTGTTCTGGGAGACAGTAATTTCTGTTGAATCTGCCATATTTGATCCATATTTGATTCAGAATCACTAAAGCTTATTGAGTTGGGAATGACTTACAAGATCACTGAGGTCTATTTCTTCATCTATAAAAGTAGAAAATAAAGCCCGGAGAGTTTAAAGTCATATAGTTAGTAGTGGCAAAAGCAGCAAGTTAAAACTTTGCTTATTTGTGCATTAAAATAATTTTACATGTTTATTTTAAAATATGTGTAACATGACATACTTACAATTTTAGCTTTACATATTTGTATGACATTTTTCCTCTTTATTAACTCGCAAATTCTTTCTTCAATAATGATGTCAATTATAGTTTTAATTATTATAGTCTAAATCAGGTAACTGGATTAGTGACTTTTTAATGATACATTAAATGTACCTAACTCAGATCGAGTAAATAAAGAACATCGTGATGTCCTGAAAATTGAAAGCCAAACCATTCAGAATGGTGATCATTACAACTGCACTAAGAAAAAGGTTTACTACTCTTTTCCACATTCATTATTAAGTGACAAATAACTTAAAGCATTTCATCTACCAGAAAGAGCAAAAGTTACAGCCAGAGTGGCACCAATTCAACTACTCAGAAGCACCTGGAATACAATGAGGTCCCAACAGTGGCTTATTCTATATTTAGGATATTTAATAGGCACTCAGTAAATGCTGAATGAAGACAGAATTCTGATTCCCCTGTGGGCTCTTCACTTTCATTCTTGCTCCACAAGTATAGATCTATTGAACAAATTATCTTAAAATAGGCCATTCAGGAATCTAGGGAGAATGTACCAATGCAAATCTCCTAATGCCTGGGGAAAATATATTTGCCAGTGGGGAATCATTATTCTTTTTATTCATGAAACACTTTGGGTTTTGAATTCTTATGCCTATATTTCCAATCTACAAATAAGTTTAAACAGAACAATTAAAAAGAAATCATGTGTCCCATAAAATTAAACTATATAATACAAGCTTGAAACTAAAAATGCCATGCCATGTTAATCATGATTTTATTTCCAAAATTTAATTCTTAGTGTTGACTATATTTAAGTGTAACATACAAAGAATTTGGGATAATACATGGCCGTGAACAGAAAAATTTCAAACCACAAACTGTACATAAAATAAACTATGTGGTAACACTGTGCAACTGTTGTTCAAGTAATGCTACACATTTCTTCCATACATCCCATATAATTATTATTGTTCTAATAGTTTAAATCAAGTATTTGGAATCTACTGATAAAGTGCTTTAACAACTACAAGTAAGCCAGTGGTCTAAAAACCATAGTTAGGTAAGGCTGTGGCTCTGAAGTTTTACATGCTCTGAAAACAAGTTTGAGTTTTTTAATCTTTGCAAATTATATAAGTCTTTAAGGTAACATTTTAGCTGACTATGGAAATTTTTAAGTTCTTCAATTTTCAAGAGTAATGGGAATTTTAAAAGATACTATAGGGTACAATGCATTTAGAGTAAGAAGACATTGAAAAATATGCTATATATGGAACATTTTAATAAAAATAGGATTTGATCCTAAATGTTAATTGTTTACTACTGAGCAAGAATATTAAAAATATTCTCAAGGAAAAAAGAACTGTTTATTCTAATGTTAGTGAAGAGTTGTAAGTTTTTGGCCACAATTTGTAAGTCAAAAACTTTGTGGTTCTTACAGTCACCATAATACAGTTTCCAAAATTTTCCAAGTTTCCATTGTCTGATGACTAAAATAATTTAAAACAGCTCCCCTGCTATTTGTCTAACTCATGGAGACTCTGGAATGACCAAACCATGAAATTTATTCCACATGCAGGGAGACAACAGTCTATCGAGCACACCTGTCAGGGAACAAATTTTGTTTAGAAAGGGAAAAAAACTTAGAAATTATGAAAAAAAAATGACCTTAATGAAACAGTTTTGCTATAGTTAATGTTATACTACAGCTCTATAAACATTACTACTGTTTCCTGAATATAAAGACATTTCTTTCTAGAAAAAGAACTCTGGCAGTCATGAACTGGCTTTCTGGCAATGGGGACCTCCATACTACTTAATACAGTCCTCCTTCTCTTCTTTGGGCCAACTACTTGTTATGAAGAGACTGAACTTGGCAAGGGAACCTACCTGGAATTAGAAAATTTTACAGACCTCCATGAGGTTCAAACTCTTTGTATGAATTTTATTTCCTGATGAAAAGTGCAAGCAGCTCAAGGAAATGAAAACAAGTGCCGCTCTTACTGACAGTTCCCAGGCGCCAGACACTGCAGCATGTACTTTATGCATTTATCTCTCTAAATCCTCACAGTATCTCTGCTAGGAGAGTAACGTTCTCTTTACTTTATTGATAAGGAAATTGAAGTGAAAAATCTAACTTAAGGTTGCAAAAGAAGTCAAGGAGGGATTTCCACTTAGTCCCTGTGACTCTAAAACCCTCTTTAATTATGATGATATATAGCTACACAGTCCATGAGCACACTCTTGACCACTCTGCAGAGACTAATATACTAATTTTGCAAAAGATGAGAACTGCAGAAAAGTAAAGTCAATTTCTGGCTACAAATTAAAATAATAATGGCAGCTTCTCTCTGTGTGTCAGAATTATGCTATTTGTTAACCCTTCATTCTCACATCTTAGAGCACAGCTATTATTACTGTTTCACAGGTAAAGATGTGGAGACTGAGAGAGGTTTAACTAAATTTCCAGAAGGCATTTAGTCCTTGGGATTTAAATCCAGGTGTGTGTATTTGAAAACATTCACGTCTGCCCTTCAATTACTCTTTATAAAAGAAAGGCAGAAGGGAGAAATTGGATGGCTATTGTGAGCTTGCCTTTTTTTTTTTTCCAATTGCGGTAACACAGATTGCTTCTACAAATGAAGAAAGTGAGATTAAGCACCTTGTCCAAAGAGGTCGAAAGTAGATTATGAATAATCTTATAACATTTCTCAACAAAGATGATGGTAATTATATTACTATTATTTCTTATATTATGATGGTAATTACGAACAACCAATACTTTGTATTTACTATGTGTCAGGTACTATTCTAAGGGCCAGGTCACTGATACAATGCCAAAAGCATGATTATGTAGGTAATGCTCTGCAAAGTGAAAGAGACTCGGTGGTGCTAGCAAAGAGGTCTCTGCTTCCTGCCTCAAGATTTTAAAGTGTTCATAGTACCTGCTTAGAGGATCTTGTAAAATGCAGATGCTTAGTCTTACATACACATCAACATCACCAAGGGGAGGAACCCAAAAATCTGAGTATTTAATAACTTCTCAAAGTTTTTTTTTAAGTTTTAAAAGTAGAATCTACATGTGAACCAGGTTGTGCAATAACTACCAATCTTCAGGCCAGAAGTGATGGAGTTCAAAAAGAAAAAAAAAAAGGAAAGTAGACATCTAAGGAATAAATAAGTCAACTATTTGCAGTCTGTTTCCCATAATTATCTTCATCATCTGAGCATTTAATACAAATTGATTTCTTTGAAAATTATAGTCAACTCTTAGTCTCCTCAATAGTCAACTTAGTATTCCTCCTGTGGGTATGAAGTCAGTCAGGTCTGTTCCATATCCTTTACATGTGTACACAGACACACACACAGACACACCCCCCTATTCATATTCCAAGTGGTGAGAAGAGATAAGTGGAACTGAGAGAAGTTTCTTAACCTGGACTGAATGTTCCATATGCTTTACATGTGTGTGCACAAGCACACACATACACACACAAACACACCCATCCACCCCCCTGTGAAAAGAGAAGTGGAACTGAGAGAAGTTTCCTAAGTGCTCTGTATACCCTGGACTACAGCTAGCTAAAAAATGTAGTGAATATATTTATATATTTATATATATATTAGTACACAAAAGAATTCAGCCTATTTACATATATAAGTAGAATTACATTTTAATGTGTCAATGTCCACACTGAAAAAGAGATGCTGTCAATTTTTGCTAGATTGAAAAAAAAATGCTCCAAAACCAATAGCTTCATACTTTGTAAATCCAAACCAACACCAGACACCCTATGCAGTCATGTAGCTAATAAACAGAAATTCTGCCAGGTGATTACAGTCATCCAATAGACAGGTTTGCTGTTCAGACAATCCCAATGAGTAAAATTAAGGTTATATTAGCATATTAGTAAATTAAGAGACTATGGTGGTATTTAGAGTAAAACTAATTGTGGTAATAAGCAAAACCTTTTTCTAAATTTTTTAGGGAAGGTATTTAAATATTCAGTGTACTTATTATATTTATATATTCAGTGTAATACTTAGAAATATTCCTTTATACAGCAATTGGGTTTAAAATATAGTACCATGTAGCAAAAAAAAAACAAAACAAAGAAACAAAAAAACCTAATTTAAGGCATGAACTAAGGTAAATTTCCCCCCTAATTTTATCAGATACAATCAGTTTAAGAAAGAATAGGAAAGTAAATAACAGGGAAGGGGTTAAAAAATGTTAGACATATTAGTGCCATAAAATTGTTGGGCTACCTATACCAAAGTTAAATAACTATATATATATATGTACACATATTTTTAAAGTTGTTTATGTTCACAATTCCATGCTTGAGTATAAGTGGAAGTATGTGTGTGTACACACATTAGACTCCCTTGCCATTTTATGTTTATTGCCATTTTATGTTTATATGTATAAGTCATATATTTAAACATAAAATGCTCATATGAATTTATTCATGATAGTCTAAAATTAAAACTATCAATATCCATTAACAATAGGTGTATAAATAGGTAGTGGTGTGATGGAATATTACACAACAATAAAAAGAATTACATCCTTGCAATAGCATGGATGAGTTTCACAGGTAAAATGTTATATTAAAGAAGTCAGATGCATACAGAATATGCCTCATAGCTTTAGTTGCAGAAGATAAACAAAATTTCTCTAAAGTAATAAAGTTAGGACAGTTGTTACCCTTTGAAAGGAGGTTATTGACTAGAAGAGGTCACAAAACACCTTTCAGCATGCTGGAAATGTTGGATAGTCACATGGGTTTATATACTTGTAAAAAAGTTATGAGTTGCACAATTAAGAATTCTGTTTTGCTGTATGTAACTTACAATTCAATTTTTAAAAGTTAAGAAAAATGTTTTCAATGTCCACTTTGACTAATTAGTCCACTTAACTAATTCATGAACCCTAAGTTCATTTAGTCCTCAAATGCACTAAATTAGATGTGTGCTGTTAACAGTCAAGAAACACATTAAAAAAAAACTAGCAGTTATTGACAGTTCATTTGTATAGATGACAACTCAGAAGTATTTAATAAGCAAATTCATATTTTTAACCAAAATTTATATGCCAATAAAAAATTTAAAAATAGCAAAGTTATTTTTTCTATAATATACCAAAAAACTCTGGTCTCAGTCTGCAACTATTTCACCCTTCACCAACTTGAATGTGGCCACTGGTGGGAACATTATGTAAGCACCTCTAGAAGTGGGATCTACTCACATTTATGATGATGTTCAGAGATTCATCATTGGGGAGGAAAATACACACACTCCGACGGTCTTGCATGACTCTGTTGTTATGGAAGCTCAATTTGTTCATTGTGTTGTGGGCTCTCTGATGGTCAGGGCTGAGCTCCGAGTCCTCGGCACTTTCTCTGGTTCCGAGCACTCCACAGCCAGACTCTGCTCCTCATCACCTACCCTACAGGAGAAGCAGCATGATGTCCAATTATGTTGGTTTCATAGCTGTAAAAAAACCAAAGTGAAGGCCATGAATAAAGGTGGTGAAAGCACTGAGACAGAGAAAAGGAGAAGAGAGGCAGCATCACTGCTCTAGAGCTGCTAAGCACAACAGAAAATACACAGAAATTTACCCTGCAGTTTGTCTACTGTTGAGGGTCTTTAAAAATTTTCCTTCACAATCACAAATTAAGCATAAAACCAATGAGTGCCACACTTTCAAAGCAAGACAATGCTACAGCAGTTGAGAAACCTGCCTTTGAGGCGTTTCCATGGGAGGTAAAAGGTTCTGAAAATAAACAAAATGACAAAATAGCAACAACAAAATTCTCAATCTCCCTCTGTATTTCTTTCAACTGAAATGTCTTGGCTCTCACATTACAGTCCTTCTTCAAGCACTGTGGTCTGACTGCAACTTCCTTAAGAAGCCAGTGGCTCTAGGCCCTCACTGGTACCCAAGGACCCAAAAGTGCGCGCGTGCTCGCTTTCGCTTGCTCTCTCCGCTCGCTCGCTCTCTCTCACGGGCATGAAAATTCAAACTTATTTCTTCTACTAGTTATTTCATCAAAACTGCATGCATCTCCCATGTGGGATGGTTAGCCCATGCATTTTATGACTACATATTAACTGTACCACAAATCCAATCCCCCATCAAGAAAAGGCAGAAATTAGTTTAAATATAAAAGAAATGTGGATTCTGGATATCTCTGATCTCCAATCAGTCTATTAAGCATTACAATTTTATTTAACTTTCTTAGGTTTTCTAAGCATGCCATTTTGTTTTCAAGTAATGAAAATTTATCTCCAACTTCTATAATCATATCCTTTATTTGTTTTTTGTCTACTGCACTGGCAAGATCTTGAAGAATAATTTTAACACATTGGTAGATATTTCTTTCATTTAACGAATGTGTCTGATGTATCATAAATTATTGCTGGTATAAAACAATTCAACCAAGATATATTAAGACAAGTTGTTTCTCAAACCAGTAGTAACTGTGTACATTGTCCCTTTTCAACTATATTTGTAGGTTGCAAAAGAGACTATCCAAGAATACGGTATTATTTTACCAGGCAGAAAATTTAGTCATAGAATTTTAATAAAAATGTGCTCACATAGATCAGCCATAAATGAGAATTGTGGCCCATTTGCTTCCAAAGTAACCTTCAGATAATATCCATCTATTACTGGAAGGAGGATGAGAGAGAATATATTCTTAAGTAGAACTATGTGTAAATATAAACTAGTATTTTTTAAAAGTGTATATAAAATGTCATCCACAAGAAAGCTACTTCTCAAAACTAAGTAAAAACAAACAGCAATATTATATATGTAGCTACCATATTAGGTAGGTAATGAAAAGTTCCTTAAGATTATTCTGTTTTTCCTCAAAAAAAAAAAAAAAACAAACAACAAAAAACCCAGCAATTGTTTCACATTAGGATGTAACTAGCATATCACCTATGGAGTCAGTGGAGATCAGCACTGCAGTTTTCTCCCATGTGGGATGGTTAGCCCACGCATTTTATGACTACATATTAACTGTACTACAAATCCAATCCCCCATCAAGAAAAGGCAGAAATTAGTTCAACAGTTCCAAATTATCAATTGGAGGACCTGTGTTGGCTGCACCAGAATCAGCTGAATGTGTGTCATAAATACATATTCCTGAGTACATGATTTCCAAGATGAGAGTTCAGAATCTTAACTGTTTTTGAAGTTTCCTGGATAATGCAGTTATGTTTGGAAATCACACTTTAGTTAACAAAATGGCAGTACTGACAAAGGGTAGATTAGCTATTACTACCTTCATAGTATACATTAGAAAATATATTTTTTGAACATATGGAACTGTGGATGCCCTGAGAAGTCCTGTAGGCAATTACTTAAATTTATTTAACTTAATATTTCTCACACTTATTTGGGCACAGAATACTTTACCTTTATCCCAAGACGTACCTAATAGTGCCCTATTGAATGATATTGTTACACATGCCATTTGGGAAATATAGCCCCAAAATGATTTCCGTGTCAAATATTATATTTCATGGCAAATTTTCCCCTATGCATTGATATATTCTAACACTTTGGCTTCCTCATTGTGATTAAAATCTTTTCAAGAAGAAATTATAGGCTATAACTAAATGCAACTTATTTAAATTCACACCCTTAAATGATATTAATCCCAGTCTAAGTCTTCTTATTTACTCTACACTTTAAATTGAGTTACTCCTATAATTTTTCATTTCTAATTAAACCAATTAAAGGTGGCTACTTCTACTGAACTACTTTCTAGACTCTAAAAAATAAACTAGGGAAAAAATATCTTTTGAGGTTTGGGATGTTTCCAGAGTTTCATTAAAATAATTCTGAAACTTCATTTGAATACAATTTTTATGTTATGGCTCAAATAATGTTTAAAAAAAAACCCAGAAATTATAAGAAGCAATCCTGCTTTAGTGCTTCTTTTTCTGCTTTGAGGATGGCAAACTTTAAAAAGCCCTAAAAGAGAGATAGGATTAGTTTTTACTTTACTCAGAACTGCATTAAAGCTGATTAAAAGGTTCCACTGAAATAGCAAAATAACAATATTATTACTATGTTCCAGTATAAAATTTAATCTTAAATTGAGGAGCCCTGGGGGAAAGAATTAGACTATTTATACCAATGTGAATTATAGAACTGAGCCTCTATGCCACTGGCTTTTTATTGTTATTGTGCCCTAAAGTAAATTCCAACTCAGTACAAGGAGGACACATTAACCATGACAGAGCAGCTCTTTTCTGCCCAACAATCTTAGAATTGATTATCTGTGAGAAATAAACCATACCATAATATCACAGTATTACAATTTCTAGGCAAAACAAAAGAGCTTTAAATAGTAATTAAGTCCCATCCTGACATCTTTATGAATGGGTCATCCAATAATAAAAGTATGGCCCTCAGTTCATTATAATGTATCAATAATGGCTTATTTCTTGTGACAAATACACCATAGTTATACAAGATGTTAACAATAGGGGAACATTAGTAGATAAAGAGATATAGGAACTCTCTGTACTCTCTTTGCAACTCCCATATATTTAAACTTCGTCTAAAATAAAAATATTAAGCAACAAAAACTAGGTCATCAGAAAATTTCCTCCTCATTTTGATTGGAAGGAAATGAAGATCCTTATGTCTGAGCCTGTCACCAAAAATAAAATGAAGATAGATAGTAATTAGGTAAGAAAATTACTACCATCAGTAGGCTAATTGAGTCCAATAAGGTATCTTTATTATTTAACAAAAACAAGATTAAAAAATTACCTTGGAAAACTGGGTTGTAGACAGCCTATCTTCTAATATAATCATTACAGTCATGAAGCTCAAGTGATACATGCAGTAACTATAATACCCATTTGCTGAAAAGCAGAATACAAAACAATAGATGTCCTCTCTGTTCCCTTAAGTTCTGGTTAGGGATATACTGCTATCAAGAAGCTTTAGATGATGATACTGAGTCTGCTTTCCAAGAGTACACATACTCTGATGGGCAACTCTCCTGTCAACCCCATAGGAAAACAAAATAGATGACAGTATTAAGTATATGAATAGGATGACTAAGATCATTTTGGAATAAACAATATATAATATTTTAATGTATGGCATCCTATAAGTGATATCAAAATGCCTGTGGTAAAATGAGTTGGTCATTCATTCATTCATTCATTCATTCATTCATTCATTCATTCATTCATTCAATAGGCAAGCATGTATCAAGACCTAATGTGTGCTGAGTGTTACAGTAAAGGCTGAGTGTACAGCACTGAACAAATCAAAATCTCTGCTCTAACAGAGCCAATAAATGATGGTGAAATGTACTATGAAGAAAAATAAACCTATAGAAAGAACTGGAACTAGAGTGGTGATGTAGATGCTGCTTCACACAGGGCAACAGGAGCATGCATCTCCAATAAGCTGATACTGGAACTGATATTAGAACTCTGAGGGATGTCATTTCTAACTGTCCCAGGAAGTTTTCCAAGTAATGGGAACAGTAAATGCCTGGTTCATCTACTGTTCAGAAAAGGTAAAATAGCCTATGTGTTGTAGTAAAGTTTTTATGGTCATTAAAGAAAACCATTAACTCTTGCCAAGCTTCCCACTGAAAGGTGTTATTGCTTTTTCTATCCCTTGAAATCTGGGCTGGCCCTAAGACTAACGCATGCTCTGTGAGATGTCTGCCTTATAGATAATTCATTTGTTTAACTATTCCATCTGTTATTGCAAAACAGTCTCCATGCTAGCACTTAGCTCAGCAGACTGTTATTTGTCTTATCTGTCTCCTCTACTCAGATCTTAGTGTAGGGACACAAGAGAAAGAGGAAAGAGAGAAAGAAGAGAGAGAGGAACTTTTAGTGAGAGAGAGAGAGAGAGAGATTTTTAAGTCTCCAGATGATCTTAGGCATACTATTCATATACTAATACTGTCATTTATTAGCACAGTATATGCTCATTAAATGTTGGTGTTTGGCTTACTACACACACAGATTCCTAAAGCAAGGACAGTGAATCTTGGTACTACTGGCATTGTGGGCCAAATATTCTTCATAGTGTATATGGGGGAGAGGGTGTGTGGTATCATGGGTATTTTAAGTTGCTGAATAGTGTCCCTTGCTTCTATTCTCTACATATATAACTTTCAGTTGTAACAACCTAAAATCCTTCTAGATATTACCATACACACCCTTGGGGAAAAACTACCCATTGCTGGAAACTAATGTTGTACCGGGTTTTTTATAGAACCATTAAATGGCAACTTTTTACTATCCAGTTGGTGTTTTTAAATAACAGCAGAACCATTACTAAACACACATTTTCCACCTAAACCAGCAAATGAGTTCCAAACTCTGAAATATTGTTTGAATAGTTAAACTGTATACTTTTTGAATGTCTACCCATTTTTGGTTTCAGAATAGCTTTGAAGCTTAGCCTTGAAACTCAGTTTTTTAATGTTGTGTATTGCCAAACTTCTTCACATAAGTACATGTCCCTTATTATCAGGTACTTGTTCCTGGAGAGTCCTACAATTTGAGTCTAGTACCTGGAAATACAAAAACTGACCTGGATTTTCCATTTTTATGCTTTGTACTGAGTATTTTCATTTCTGATGTAAGGGTCATTTGCTAGTAAGAGACATTCTGAAACTACAATTATTTTCTCACTTCATTTGAATACATAAGAAAACTCTAGTTCATCTGTTTAGCAATGAAAACTTTACCTAAAAAACAAAGTTGCTGATATTTATCAACTATCAAGAGCTAAATCCTCTAAAAACACCAGATTCTTTGTTGTTGTCTCTTTCCCACCTTCCACCATTACTTTTGTAGAAAAATGAAGAACTACTGAAAGTTTAAGATCACTTCCATCTGGCTGAACCTAGGTTAGAGAATAAGGAGAGCTACTAGGTTAAGAAGGATAGACTGATTCCCCCCTCCCCCCCATTAGTTAAAACCTGGATCTCAGTTTAGATTCTATAGTACTAACAGTATGTCCTTAGGCAAGTAACCTAAACCTCAGAATTTGATTACTTATCAGATTAAAATCCATAAAATGGCCTCCTAACATTATCAGAAAGATTAATGAGATAATGGATATAAAGCACTAGATATTAAGTTGTTGAGGGGATATTTATTAAAATATTAAAAATAGCTAGTCATGAGAAGGCATTTTCACCACAGCTCAATAATCATACACATTACCCTGAGATCTGAGAACTGAAGAGTCAGATGAAGGAATTGGGGAGGTCTACATTTGCACAGGAGTTATTATGCAAATATGGTTGTAAACAGAACACTTACATATATTAAGTAGTGAGTCATTTGCAATTTTATGTACTGAAAAAGAGAAAGTGTGTATGTATGAGTATATAGGTTCAAATATGTACTGGCTGACAAAAGGATGGAATGCAGAGGACATCTGTTTTAATCTACATGGTACCACCTTTTCATGGTGGAGTATCCGTTCATCCCAAATGTTTTCAGTGGAGCTATCATTCAGTGAGCTGTCTACTCAGGAAATGTGGCAAGAAAGGTGAGGCACATGATCCAGAATTGAACAAACAGGGTGTACCCCATTCTCCAGTCCTTGCACTATAAGGTGAACATATGATCCAAGCAACCTAGAATTCTTCCCTGAAATTTACAAATGATAGTATTTCCATAGTTATTTATGAGACTGTAAGCCTGGGGTTGCAGGCAATCATCTATACATGGTAAGAATTTTCCTGAAGAAGGCCATCGCAGAGAAAAGCATAGCTAAGAAAGAGTTCTAATTATATTATCTGAACTGCTGCATCTAGCTATGTCTGAGGCCAGAAAACATCCCCAGTAGTCTTCATAAAGTAAGTTGATAATCTTTTCTCTTAAGCTAATTCTGTCACTTGTAAATTAAGTTTTTTCTAATACAGATCATGCAAGCAAAAAACTGATTTAATGCTTGATACATTATTCGCTATCTTACTCTCACTGGCTACTAACATCGATACTTACTTGAAAAATACATTGCTCTAAATTTTCAAGTTCTCACTATTCTAAAACAAAGGAGAATATTCATGAAGATGAACATTCATCATTAACAAAGGAGACTTGAAAGGTGGAAAAAATCCAGAGTAATTGAAAAGTTTAGGTGGTTGAGTTGCTGTTTGGATTCTCTAAGAGCATTCTCTAAGAGCAGTACTATATACAGCAAGTGATTTATGGAGAAAAAGTGCACGAATTCATTTATGCCAACAAAAGCAAACTGGGCAAGTAAGTTGTAACAGTAATTTTCAGCAAGAAAAGAATTTCTTATTTTGAATACTAACTTGTGGGTGAACAGTCCTGTTCTGCTGTTTTTATGTGTTGTCCACTTTCAGTAAATTACAGTAGCTGCAAAAAAACAAACAAACAAAAAAAAAAACAAAGGAAAAACAAAACTATAAAATACACTGATATCTAATTTGGGTAGTATAGTACAGTACTATAGTAAAAATAGTTTTAACTGAATATGGTAAGGAAAATATGGTAAGCCAAATTACCAAATGCAATCTAAAACAGGCTGTACCTGACTGTAACACATATATGGCTGTTATATCACTTGTAATTCAGTTAATACAATATGCAGTCATTGCAACAACTGTATGTTAAGCGTGTTAAAATTAAAATACATGTATACCTTTTACATCTATAATATATATGTAAATCTGTGAAAAAGTATTACAAATAAGTAGACTGCCTAGGTTTAGATCCCAGCTGACACGTGGCATCTTGGTGCCCTTGGTCAAGCCTCTATTTTTCTGTCACTTCTGAAATGGGACTGTTGTAAAGATTATTAAATGGGTCACTCGGCTAACTCACTAAGTAACATTACTGATTTCATATCTTGGAAAGCAAATGGAAAAAATACTTTTTTGGTAGTATGTAGTCATCATTATCCTGTTATTAATCAATCTTGAGTTCTGGCTAATATACTCTTGTATCCATATTTAACTAATGTGATTTGTTATGCCTTGGGACTAGGAATGGAAAAGAACCTTCCAATTAAAGTACACTTAATTGTTGCCAAGTAATGCTCATCATACTGTAATGAATTACAATTTGTGGCAGTCCTTCTCTATAATAAAGGGAAAATAAATATAAGCAAAAGAGTTATATAACAAAGAGAAACTTGTGAAATTTATTTACTCAAACTTTTGAACGCTGTAAGTCACTGCAATCAATAAGATCATCTGTAATAAGAATCATAATGCTGTTTATACCTTTTGACCCAATAATCCAACTTCTAAGGTATGAACAATTTAACCAAATATATTTTTGAAAAGAAGTACTCACTGTACCATTATTCATTCAAGTAAAAACTGGGGAAAAAGTCTAAATAGCCCAATAAAAGGAATGTATTAACAAATTATAGCATATAAAAATATAAATTATAAAAAATACCACTTACAGAGCACATTCCACCCAAATTACAAATACCCACTAAAGCCAAAAATCACCCTATTTCACCATAATACAGTCAGCCAAATTAAAGAGGTAGCATTTAAAAAAGAAAAGAGAATGAAAAGAAAAAAAAAACATAAGAAAGTAGGTCTTTCATTAGTCAATAACAAGCATAAGCTGACTGGTATTTGATTCTAGCACTTTAGGAAAGTATCATTTTTTTTTCCATCTCACACATTCTAAATTCTGGCCCATAAGAGTTTATAATCTCTTTGAAGAGTCAAAATTAACAAAATTAACACAGAAAAGAACATGAAGCAATACAATAGTACTTTAAGTTATATGCTGAATTATGTGGTAAAATTACAGTTATGAAATCTGGGAAAAGACTGAGAACTGAGGGGCATGCAGCATTTGGAAAAGATTTCCTCATGCAAAGGGAAGGGAAATGCTTCTGTGCAGTGAGAGAAGAATTGCAAGGGAGGAAATGAACACACATACGGGCCACAGGGGACAGGAGCAAGGCCTGCCCATCCCCATGCCCCGAGAAAAGTCTGTCTTGAGTATGCTGCCCCAGCAAATTCAAAGACTAAATAGATGTGAAACCAGGAGTGAAAGTACTTGCTTCAGTAACTTGAGGAGTAGACAGTATCGTTGAAGAGTAGCATTTTTTCAAAGTTTTGCTCCAAGTTAGCGCAATTAATTGCCATCTCTAACTTTGGAAATGGTTTTTCACCTGTGGTATTCCCACTCCTAGTTCTTTCAAATGTTCCCGATGTTAGTATTATTTCCAAATATGTGACCAAATTCACTTTATTCAAGTGATTGCAGAGATAAAGCTAGGGTAATAAGCATAATGGTACAGGGAAAATAAAATCATGACTTTTTTTCAGCACTTGAGATTAAGAACATTTCTGCAAAGAAAGATTCTGGTATGTGCTCTAAACAGAACAGTAATTAATCAACAATTACAAAGGTTTCCATTCTCAAGTCCATAAAAGAATAGGGACTTCTAGAATTAAACTTTAATTTTTCAAGAAGTCTAATAAAACAGGCATTTAAAATTTTTTAATTTATTTTTAATTGTTTACATATATATTTATGTATATATACACATATGGATATATACATTTTTTACATTATTGTATTCTCTGGGTTTCTTCCACCACCAAATCACCTGTAAACATCATCTAGATCCTTTATGCGCCTCCCTTCCCTGATTTCTTCCTCCCTCCCTTCCTTCCACTCCTGCCCTGGCTGTTTGCTTTAGTTCTGTTATCAACTTGTTCATTTTGACTTTTTCTTGACCTTTTGTTTGTTTTCTCTTTATCTCCCCTGTAAGTGAGACCATCAGTTTTTGTCTTTTTCTTTCTGGCTTATTTCCACTAGCAGGATTCCTTCTAAGTCCATAACTTATCACAAATGACTTAATTTATTTTAATAGGCAGTCTTTCCAAATATAAGACCCAAAAAAAGTAGGGGAAAGGAAAAAGTAATCCTCAATGGTTGAAAGGTTGGTATGAATTTAGCTGCTACATAACACATTTAAAAGAATAACCTTGGGGGAAAATTTTCCTTCTGTCCAATCTATCATTTTAGTAACTTTCTTCTCTCCCATATCTCCTCACTGTTTTTTCACCTGCATCTGTAAATGTCCTGCCTTGTGCCTTTCTTTAAATCTGCCACCTCTACAAAGCTGCCAGAGTGACTTCATTAAATTCTACATCCAAACTTGCATCTCACACACCACAGCTCAGCACTTCCACAGGATAACACCTGAATCCCAAGGTCCAGCAGTCTTTCTCCACTAGGTCCCATATATACTCAGTGTGACTACTCTCTAATTCACATTTTATATAAGTGGCATTCTTTTCCCTTATGTTCCCTAAGCAAGTTAATGCTCATATTTCTATGACTTTGACCCCGCTGTTTCCTCTGCTTAGGATATTTTGCCTTACCTATTATCCCACCTGAACCCCACCTCCAAAAGAACAAAGTATCTTCATTCTCCCTGGGAAACTCAAAAGACACTGGCCTGTGAAGTTTGCCTACACACTGGCCAGAAATTGAGGGGCTTTTGTATTTTCCCTCCTTCTTGCACTCTTAACACTCTTGTTCTTGTTGGCAAGTTGGCATCCCCAAAGAGGATGGCAATCTCAGTGACAGGCTTTGACAGCATCTTTCTATCTTGAATGCCAGGGGTAGTACTGGGTCTCTAAGTGGCACCCAGTCAGAGGTAATGAGTCATAGATTCAAGATTAAAAGCATGCTCTTTAACAAAATATGCGCAAACCCAAGCTCCCCTTCACAATGGGAGTCAGTACCTGTAACAGTTTCTTGAAAATATTGTGCATGTTAAATGTATATTTTTTCTTACCTTTAAATTTAGTGACCACATGACTTAGCAAAAACAAAGCAAGAAACCCAGTCAAAAAATGGGGAGAGGAACCAAAAAGATGCTTCTCCAAAGGGGAAATACAAATGGCCAACAGGCACATGAAAAACTGCTCAACCTCACTAGTAATCAGAGAAATGGAAATCAAAACCACAATGAGATATCACCTCACACCAGTAAGAATGGCCCATATCAAAAAAACAGTCAGCAACAAGTGCTGGTGAGGATGTGGAGAGAAAGGAACACTCTTACAACTGATAGTGGGAATGTAAACTGGTCCAACCACTATGTAAAGCTGTATGGAGGACCCTCAAATTAATGAAAATGGAACTACCCTTTGACCCAGCAATTTCTCTCTTGGAAATCTACCCAAAAGAGACCTCAATGTGTGCACAAAGGGACACCTGTGCTCAGATGTTTACTGCAGCACAATTTATAATTGCAAGGACATAGAAGCAACCCAAATGTCCCAGAACAGATGAATGGATGAAAAAGATGTGGTATATATACACAATGGAATATTACTCATCAATTAAAAATGACAACTTTAATGAAATTATGATAACATGGATGTACCTAGAAGAAATCACATTAGCAGAAACAAGTGAGAAAGAAAAAGACAGACACCAAATGGTTTCACTAATATATGGACAACCAGACGAAAGTACACAACAAGGGGGGGGTTCAGTTGGAGCGGCCAGGGAGGAGTGTTGGTGGGTGATCCCCCAGGGACTACAATGATGTGAAATATATATATATCATATTTTATATATATATATAACTTATTTAAAAATAAATAAATTTAGTGATCAAACATGATGGAAATACTCCAACACCATAAACAAAATACAGTTTCTAAGGAAATCTCCCTGTGTATCATGTTAAGTCAATTTGTATGAAAGCAGACAAAAAAAATACAATAAAAAATATATATATACTTGTTGGAATGCACTATGGTGCAAGAACCCAAAATATTCAAATAAAACCTGAACTCTGGAGACGAACTGCCTGGGCTTGACTCTTAGCCAACTATTTACTAAATGAATGACCTTGAACAAGTCCCTCACCACTCTCTAAATTCTCATATAATAATATTTATTTTTAGGCTGGGCACGGTGGCTCGTGCCTGTGAGCTTCAGCCTATGAAGCGGCCAGGACTAGGGATCGCGGTTCGAGTCCCACCTGGGGCCCGTAGCGAGACCTAATTCCAAAAAAATAGCTGGGCGTGGTGGCGCACGCCTGTAATCCCAGCTACCTGGGAAGCTGAGGCTGGGGATTGCTTGAGTCTGTGGTACCCCGGGCAACGAGAGTCTGCGGTTCCACAGGCAAAAATAGCGAGACCTAGTCTCAAAAAAAAAAAGTATTTTTAACAGTGCTATAAAATGCAAATAATAACAGTATCTATAGAGTGTTACAAAGCATTACCATGCACTATGTGTTATCTATTTGGAGTTAAAATAGTCAACTGATATAAGAACTACTTATAAAAACCAAATGGGAGGACTTGTGTGTAGAGTAATGTGGTGGTTGGAAATGCTACCCAGATATCTTGGAATTTCTTCACTTATAAGCTGGCATTTCTCAGAGTGATCTAATCAACCAGAATGTGGAGACAAGGGCAATGACACTCATCTAACTGGGTATCTTATAGGGGTCACAAGCCCCCATCACAGGGCAAGGGCCTGGAATATTTAGATTCGCTGAAGCCATGCAGTGCTAGAGTTGAGGTTTTCCCTAAGTAGATGGACATCAAAACAAACACCTGGGTACCTTTGGGAAGCTGAGAGTTGAGATGAGCTGCCTGATTTAAGGTGTGAGTTCTTTCTATGAGCAGAAAGTTAAAAAACAGGCAACTCAACAATGATTCAACAACAACAAAGACAATGGTAAAATTCAGGATTTAAAACCAGAAAAACTTTTTATTTTTTCACAGCCATCTGTATTCAAAAGCTATAACAGGTTTAGCAACCAGGCACAAAAATTCCTTTCAAGGGAGATGAATTTCTAGCATGACATCGCCAACAAAAAAGTGCTGCTTTCAGGAAAAATCCTCCAACTTAGCAGCATCTGCTTCTAATTTTCACAATGAAATCTTTGATTCCTTCATTCATGGGACTTGTGTTCAATTCATTCTGACACATGAATAGCAGTTTTCTAGATAATGGTCTGCTATGAAATTCTCATTATCTGGTAGCAATATATGGGATCTTAATGTTAACTTTTCTTATCCTTTCCCTCAGAAATACTTTTTTTCCAAAGAGAATATAATGCCTTTAACAAAGATTAAATTACACATTTGGGAAGCTGCTAGCTTTCAAGTAACACTGTGAAAGGAGACCACATTATTAAGTGGTTCTTAACAACAACAGGTACTAACTAAAAATGCAAAAAGTTGACTGACAGTGGAATAAATATGTATCTTAAACCAAACAACAATGAATATTAATGAACCACTGCTACAGATTAGTAAGCATGAATCTCAAAAACTATGTTGAGCAAAGGAAAAGCCAGTTGCAGAATATATTAGGCATGAATCTTTTCCATAAGCAAAGAGTTCAAAAACAGGCAACTCAGCAATGTTTCATTTCTACATTTACATATATGTGCTAAGACTAGAAAGAAAGACAAAGCATTAACTTCAAAATGTTAATAGTAACACATTGGGAGGGTAAGGGATGTCTTCTAAAAGGAGTAGGGAACTGTAGAGGTGCTAGAAAAATATTTTTTTCTAAGTTTGGTAGTGGATACAGTGGGATTCTTTTATTGACATTGTAATAATTCTTTTATGTTTGTATTTCACAATTTAAAAAAGTAAAATAAGTCAGGGACATAGTGTGGAAAATATTGAGGAGACCAGTGAGTAGTAGTTCTTAAGAGATACACAGGTAGGACAAATATGAAATCCTGCTATTGCAGTCTGTTACATTTAACATTAAGTGAATCCCTTGAGAACACGCTACAAAGACACTAACTACAACACACTAAATTCAGGTTAATAAAAAGAATTATATTGCCTATTGCACATAGTCCTGAAACTGAACATAACAAAAAATTTAAACTTCCTGGCTTTGTCAATGAATTCTTATAGCAGTTCTTTAAATGTAACATGTGCAGAGACAAACATTTAAAAAAATGCTTGAAAACTGATCACAGATCTGAGGATCCCAGCAGAGGAAAGGGAGAGACCTTGAAAATGGGGAGTGGGAGAATACAATGGACTTTGGTGAAGGTCAGTGAGTGGTGGGGTGATAGGAGGGCTACAGTGACTGACTACCCTGATACTTCTGAAAATAAATAAAACTAAGTGACATGTACATATTATTAGTTTACTATTAAATTGGAAAATAATGTAACAAAATTTAACCAAACATTATCACTTTATTAGAAATCAGAAATGATCTAGTCACTTAATGTTATAGGGGAAGAAACTGACACTAAAAGAATACCTTTGCTCAAGATGAAACCAGTTATGTGTCTAGTGTGCCTTTCCTATTAGTATTTTTCTTCTTTAAATTCTATTCAAAAACCCCCATGGGTAGGAAACAATTTTTCTTTAGTCTCTTTTCAGAAAATTTGCTTTATATACTTAAACAGAAGGTTAAGAACCATGTCAAAATGACTTGCTAAAGTGAGCACAACCAAATGCTAATAAACCTGTCTTTTACTGCGATTGTTACAGAATTTATATGTAAAAAAAATTTATGATGCCAGAAAGACTCTGAGATGCTAGCAATCAAATTTTTACCCTTACACACACAAATTATGGCATTGAGGTTATTTTGCTAACCAGACACACCCAAACATGGAACATCTTCAGTGGGTCACACCCTGACACATGCGCACACACTGGGCATGTGCCAAACTCCCTGGATGGTGTGAAATGAGACTCACTCAAAGTATAGGCACTCCTGACACTAAAAGAATATCAAAAGCACAATCTAAAAGGCCTCATGGTAAAAGATTCCACTATACATTCTAACAAGACTTGAATACTGCTATGGAAGTTATTATTTAACACCCCCTTGGGGGTTTTGGTTTGAGAACTTACGTTAGAGACAAAGCTGTCACAACAACTTATAAGTGGTATCTGAAAATATCTATTAAAAACTGTGAAAAGTAATAATCATTTTAATGACCATAAAATCTCTTCTAGAACACTGATGTTCGGTTAAAAAAAAAAAAAAGTCTTTACGAGAAAAGATAAAAATGTTTACCTTCAATATGGTTTCCTTACTAAAGTTCCACAAAATATTTACCATTGTTAATGCCATATAGGGATTCTTCTTCTCCAACACAAACAGCTCCCTTTCCCTGTTCCCCTGGGGAATCATGAAATCATCAGTCAATCTACTCTAAGTGAACTGAAGTGGTTTGTGCTATTCTGAAGAAATTGGTATAGAACATGGTCAGGGCCCTACCTCGTAGGTTCTTCTTCTAGGGTGGGGGTCTTTAATCAGAAGCTGGTTCTTCTAGACCTGTCATCCAGCTTATTTCTGTAAGACAATTACCATATATTTGCCAATTCGACTAACTGCGAAATCTCATTTTCCAAAATCTCATTTTCAAGTGGTACTTATCTATATAGCAACATTTATTTCCCATATTTCAATTCACCAGTCTTATTTCTAGAATTTTTTCCAATGGGGTTTTAAAATAAGATATAAGGCTGGGCGCGGTGGTGCGTGCCTTTAATGCCAGCCTAGGAAGGGAAGCCAAGACTAGGAATAGCTTGAGTCTTCGGGTTCATGACTTGCTCAGGGCAACATAGTGAGACCTAGTCTTAAAAAAATAGCCAGGTGTGGTATTGCACACCTGTAATCCCAGCTACCTGGGAGGTTGAGGCTGGGGATCACTTCAGTCTGTGGCACCCTGGGCAATGTGAGTTTGGGTTCCCCAGGCAACAGAGCAAGACCTAGTCTCAAAAAAAAAAAAAAATATAAACCAAAGTCATATATTCCAAAGGAAATAGAAATTGAAGCCATTTAACAATGAATCTCTGGGTACCTTGGTGTATGAAGTCAACAAAATGCAATGAGTCATTGCATAGCATAGCACAGTCAAGTAGCTTCCATCTGACCTACTATAGCTTGAATTTTCTGGTTCTGTGATGCACATTCCCCCTACAGAGTGCCAAAAGAGAACATTCCTTCTTATAGTAATCACCCTTTAATGCTTTGACAGAGACTTAAAGTCTGAATTTTAAAGGGTGTGGAGGAAGGAAATCAAAATTACACCTTACCCTACACTAGCAAGGTTAATCCTCCATGAAAATGGAACCATAGCTCAAACTTGAAGGCTAGTTAAAAACAAACTCACAAACAAGAAACAGAAACCTCTGCTCAGCACTACTTTTTTTACAGAGCTCTTATGGAGCTGGAAAGGAAACTAGTCCAGAGACTGACCCATAAACTTTTATCCAGAGAAGCTAGATGAAGTCAGCCATCTCCCATGGCAAGACCACTGCCCAACATCAGTGGTGCATCACTGCCATCTTACTCCCTTAATCATATACTCCCAAAGGCGTATATTGACAACAACTGCTCTGACATCATCTTATCTTGGATCAGGAGGTAAAACTGAGTACTCAAGAGTTCAAAACATACTCATGGAGAGCAGTGTGGTTATTTTCCTCCATAGCGTTCACATTTGGAAGAATGAGTTAAGAGCATGTGTTAGTGAGGCTTCCCATGGGTTCTGTAGAGAAACTACTAGATTTTCACTTTTGACCAAAGTCTCAATAATCTGGAGATAAAATTTCTAAGGAGTCCTCCAGTTGTTTAGAATTTGCAAATTCTTTTCCAAACGACTGTCTAAAATTTGGAAAATATTTTGCATTAAAAGTGTAAGAAATCATGATAATTTATTAAAAAAAAAAACCACAAAAAACTTACCATGAATGTTACCTTCACTGGTTAAAGATGGAAAGGTTTTACTATAAAGGGTACACACAGTAAACCAGACAGTATATACTAGTTTAAAGATAGACTTATAGGTCAATGTAATACAACAGAGTCCAGAAATCAGGTTATTTGATTTTTTTTGACAAAGATGCGAACGTAATTCTATGAGACAACGAACTTCTAACAAATGATGCTGGAACAATTAGATATCCATATGGAAAAACCTAAGCTCAAATCCACATACAAAAATTAACTTGAAATGAATTAGGTTCAAATGTAAAAGTTAAAACCGTAAAACTTACAGGAAATCTTAGACAATCTTTGTGATATTGCATCTTTGTTGTTTCTTAGAGCACAAAATATTGAAATATTTTTAAGAAGACAAATTGGACTTCTTTACAATGAAAGATTATGCTCTTTGAAAGTCACTTAAAAATGACAATTCTCAGATTTGAAGAAGACATTTTAAAGCATTTATCTCATTAAAGACTTACATCCAAAATAGATACACAGTTCATACAAGTAACAGAAGTTAACTCTTAAAAACTATATGGCTGAAAGATGTAAACAATTGTAAACAATTCTGGTAAAGATACCAAAGTCATACACTTCACCAAAATGGTAAATAGGCATTTGAAATGATATTCAACAACTAGGAAAGTGAAAATAAAGACCACTTTAAGATAACACTCACCAGAATGATTAAAATTAAAGAAATTGATAATTTAAGAACTGGTGAGAATTTAGTACAACTAGAACTCTCAGACACTATTGGTGGGAATGTTAATTCAGTCACTTTGGAAAACAATATGCTAGTTTCTTATATAGTTAAACAATCATTTATCATACACAACTCAGACATCTCATTCCCAGGTATTTTCCTAAGACAAACGAAAAAATATGTCCACAAAAGATTTATACATGAATGCTCACAGTAACTTCATTCATAGTAGCTCCAAATTGGAAACAATCCAAATATTCATAAAAGGAGAATGAAACAAATTGTAGCATCTGAATACTACCCAACAATAAAAAAGACCTAGTGATATATACAACAAAATTGATGAATCTGAACATATCACTAAATCACAGAAGCCAAAGAGAAAAGCAAGATAGAAATAACATCATACCATAGTTTACATCAATTGCTATAAAAGGCAAACTAATGATCAGTAGTTATCAGGGATGAAAGGAAGGAATTGGTGAGAGAGAGTGGTTAAGTAGGGTAAGAGAGAAAAAGAACTGACTAAAAAGAGGCTGTAGAATACCTTTAGGCATAACAAAAATGTTCTATATTTTAATCATGGCCTGGTTACATGCTATATCCATTTGACAAAAGTCATCAAAATACCTATTTAAAATGTGTAAGCTGTTCTTATTATATGTAATTTATAACATAAAGATGACTTTAAAAAAATTTAATGAGTTCATGTGTTCATTAAATTGACTTACATGTTATACAACGCTATATAGTACCTTGAATCCTTGGCTGCATGACATGGGGTACAAACAAAAGAGATGCAATACAAAAGTAGCTAAAGGGGCTAAATCCATAGCTTCAGGGCCTTTAAACCAGATTCAGAATTAAAATGTAGGATGCCACAGTAACTTAGAAATAAACTATAATTTTAAAGGATACAACTGAAAATAAAGGTTGGCCTTTTGTTTAGCAAAGCTATGAGTTATCAAGATTTCCGGAGAGATAAAAGAAAATTTCTTGTTAAACAAAAATTGCATAGCAGAGTTTTGAATAGGTAATATTTCACTTGTCACAATGTATAATTGTCAATTCTTTTGTCTGTTTCCCCTCAAAAACCAGTCTTTAAGTTCCAGATGATAGGCCCAGGCCTTGTTCGTTACTGAATTTCTAGCAAAATGTTTGGGACATAAATGATAGCTGAATGAAAGAATAAATTATAGATGTTCTCAAATTTGATTTCATTTGCAAAGTCTGAATATAACTTCCTACCAAAGGCCTACAGTAGATATGGTTCCATAAAGCACTAGCATTGCTCTTTACTGCCATTTAAAAAAATTCTAAATCTAAAAAGAAATCAAGTAATTAGTAATGCGCAATCATTTCAAAACACCATATTTTAATTTCCCTTTACTAACCAATGCACAAATTAATTGGAATTTTTTTCAAGGTAATAGTTGCTCTAAAGAAAGACTTGAAACTTTAAGCATAACTTGATTTCTTCAGACAAAACCAACTGTCTGGTATTTTACACCAGGTTAAATGCATTATCACAGGCAGTAGGATATGTTTTGAAAAGAAAATTCTATCTAGGTTAGACTAACACAAAAAAATATTCTCTGCAGCAAAATCAACACAAGCTGATTAAGGAACAAGTTTATTATCTGGCAGAAACGAAAACTGACTTTAAAATGCACCCCCCCCCAAAAAAAAATTAAAATACTGCACATTTTGCAAATACTCCAGAAGCTTTTTATCAACAGGGTGGTTATGACTGTTGTGGCAAGAAAACAATAAAAGCAAATGAAAAGAACACAGGCCTCAGAGTAAGAAAAGTGTCATGTCCTGGTTTTGCCACAAGCCATATCAAGTAAAGCTGATATGTCAAACAAGTCATTTATACCTTCATCTATAACATAGATGTTAGTACTTTGAGAAGAAAATAAAATAAAAATTCCTTTTGAAACTACAAAATTTCATATAAGTTAATATGCTGGAAAACCTGGTTTCAATATCCATTCTTCTATATTTTTTAAGAGATAATATATAGAAATCATGATTTTTAGACTTACCCATGCATACATACACAAATTTGAGGAAAATAAACTGTTAAGAAGTAGAATCTCTACACCTGGTTTTGGGTCATTTCTTTTCTACTAGCCTTTGCATCTCACTATAACATAGACCATATGTAGAGACTTTTTTCCCTCTGTAATTGCGAGCTCATAGGTGAACAGTTAAATCTAGATGATGGTTCCCTCACTTTATAGAAATAAACTAATTTCTGTAATATTACTAGTCTTAAGTAATTCTCTAGGTACTATCAAATTCAAAGAGGTAACAACAACATCCTTACAGCTTACTCCAGACCTGAAAAAATGACTAAACTCCCTCTTAAAGACAATAACATCGTACTGGGCAAAGATTGGCAGAAATCATCACTACATGTCTGGTCAAAACTTCATAACCTTTCCCACCCCCTTGGCAACTAATATACTTCAAAGTCTTCTCAACAGAAAATAGATGATAGATTAAAATGCATTAATTTAGATCTTATAATTGCTGATAAATTTCCCGATAACTTAAAGGTCAGAAACAGAAGTCTAGTGTTCAAGAATGCTTAAGCCAACATTTTATGATTTCCTTAAAACAACATTTGACAATCTTGGTTTTATTTGAATTAAAGCTTCCTTAAATGTGTTAATTTTCTGAATCTCCTTCTATAATTATGAGTAACATGAGTTCCTCCACAGAAATTTCAGAAATGACCCCACTACAGCTGATCTTTATTCCAATGTGACACTAAATTATGCAAAAAATTAGCTTTATCACTATATTTAGATGGGTTTAAGTATAGAATTCTATTTTCTTTGGGAAAAACACCTCAAACATTTCTGATTGTTATTTAAAATTAACCACACAAAATTCCTATTTTTTAGTTTCCATGTGTCACTAAAGTTCTGAGGTTTCTCATGATACCATTATTGCTGCACTCCCAAGATCAAACTAATTTTTTTTTGAGATTAGGTCTCTCTAATTTTGCCTATGGAACCGCAGGCTCACGTTGCCCAGGGTACCACAGACAAAAGCCTCAGCTTCCCAGGTAGCTGGGATTACAGGTGTGCGACACCACGCCCAGCTATTTTTTGGGACTAGGTCTCGCTCTGTTGTCCGGAGCAGGACTTGAAACGCAATCCCTGGTCCCAGGTGCTTCACAGGTTGAAGCTTTACAGGCACGCGCCACTGTGCCCGGCTCCAAGATCAAACTAATTATTGATGCTTTTTAGCTATGGGTTTTAAGCACAAAATAAAAGAACTATTTACTAACTATTCTTGAGGAATTAAGTAAGTTTATTTTTTAGATCCTATTTTTTGAAAGCCCCTAAGTCCTTACCACATATATAATCAAAGTCCATACCTTTAAAATAACTACGATTTCACAAAAGTTGTTTTGCAAGTTAGCTAATCTGAAACTTCTAGCCCCATTTCTCTCTTGTCCTTTGTTTACTTATTTATACATAGATCAACTCAGGTACTAAACAAATAAACTATAGTTATAAACTGTAATTATCAGTCATGTAATGACTGTGGTCAATGGCAAATTCTTTGGAAAAGTTTTTTTTTTTTTTTTTTTTTTTTTTTACTTAACGTAATGTTAATTGGCTTCTAAGTTCAATTTTTATTCAGAATATCTTATAAGCTGCTATGGAATTATGACAAAGCAAAAAAATTTGGAATAGAGTTATGTTACACTCCCTAGGGAGGTTCCCACCCCCAGTCCACAGTGCACTTTCATTAGGACTTGGAGCACTCCCTGCTTCTTAGAGTAATCACCAAAAGGAACTATTACATACTTAGGGACTTAACGTATGCCACTCCATCTAAGCAGTAAATGTTCTTTCACTTCAGAGAGCAGGGACTGTCATCCCTGTCCAGTTCATGTTGTATCTCTGGGGTCTTCTACAGTTTTTCAAATGAAAAAACAGGGCATTTAAAGCAGTAGTAGTCACTAGGAAGTACATCTAAAATAATAAAATAGTATTAAGTGATGACCCATTTGTTTGGAAATTTCATCCATCTACAAAACAAAATCAGACAATTGGCAATAAATGAAGTATTTAATCAATTATACTCAAATATTCATAAATGCTACTGCAAAACCACAAGAGTAGTCATTGCAAATGAATAATAAAGTGCTTTTCGATGAAACAGATTTTGTGTAACATTTTTACATTTTGCTTATTTATTCATTTACTGCGCAGTAACAAATACTGGTTTACAACCTTCTTTGTGACTTAGAGGTACAGGATGTTTCCCTGTAGGTGCTAATTCTTCTATAGCATCATTATAATCATAGATTACCAGTGACTGGAAGCTAAATCTAAACAATAGTTATTCTAGTAAGTCTAAAATAAATTTGCTAGGCACTAGTAAACTGTAAGGATAGTTTTCAAGAAACCTGGAATAGAACTGTAAACCTATAAAAACATGACTATGCTGAGGAGCATTCGCTAGACTCAGCAAAGCCATTCAGGCAGTAAACAGGCAGCTCAGACCAGTGGAAGCAGGAGCAGCAGCAAGGCCCAGATCAAGTGTGTATGTGTTAGGACAAGACAGGGGCAAGGGAGTGAAACCTGAAGCAAGGAAAATGCCAAGATTCACTTGGTCTCAATTTGGGGGGTCAAGGGATCTCTGCTGCATACTGTTGGGGAAAGCAGCGCACATACCCCGCATAGTTACATTGTGCCAACAGATCACTGCTAGGTTGTCTTGTTTTCTCAAGAGAAGATGTATGATTCAATGCTGATATGTGAAAAATTTTAATTTTTAAATATTGGCAAATAAATGCTTTCAACACTGTTAAAAATGAGAAGATGTCTAAAGCCAATCTTTCTGGTGGGCCAGAAGCTTGGGCCTCTGGTTTGGTATGTTTTATTCCATGCTCAGAGATCTGGCCTTCATCCTGCAGTCACTGCCTTAAAAGACTAAACACTGATTTCAAAATTTGCTTAGTTTTATATCTCTGCACACTCTAGTATTTACCATTTAAGACACTCAGCACTGCCAAATAATTTCACGTTGGCCTTGTGTTATTTCTCTGTTACAAGCCAATTACCTTCATTTAACTAACTGTAGAGTGACCTACAAGTTTCAGCTGAAAAAACATTCAAAATGATACTAATAAAACAGTGTTGACAGAGCAGTACCTAGGAGAATGCTGACATTATGTGCATATATCACAACCCACTAGCATCACACATATAATCACTGAACTTCACTTCTCAAAAAAGCATGTCCCATAATCCACTGCATTGAAAACTCCTTACCCTTTCCAACATTTCCCCACAATTGGCAGCTTTCTAAAGACTCTCACTATATTTTATTACTAAACAACATTCAAACATATGCAACAAAGTTTTAATTCTACCAAGCACTGTAAGCTTTTAACTATGTAAAAGCAGTATTTAAGCACTAAAGGCCTATATGTTAGCATTCTAATAAGCTTACAGAAAGAAACGATAATTAGTATCAGAGACCTGTTGATTCTTTTTGATGATAGCATAACAGAAAGTTAGTATTATAATTCAAAGGTAATTCCCAGAAGAGAAAATTCTTGGCACATAATTATGAAAGATCAGAACTATGAAAATCGCTTAATCGCATGCTTTAAAATAATATTCACAATGACAGCCATCAACAAAGTATAAAAGTAATACTATACAAGCAATGCTTTTATTATTTGATTTGCTCAGGCTCCTAAGACATGAGCCATCCACAATGTGGATGACAGCAATCGGGCCAGTAGACCACAAGGGTGTATGGGCTGATCAGTTCAAAACTATCACCGATGCTGAGAAAGAAACTATTTCAAAGTCTCTCTGGAGCTGTTACATCCTTTTCACATAAAAGAATTAAACTGAATTAAAGAATATATCACTAGTAGAAAAAAATCTTAACATAAAAATGAAAGTGCTTCCAAAATACCTTTCTTATCCAAAAGGATTCAATAAAGAATAAAGAAACTGCATTAGAACTGTTATTCTTTTTCCAAATAAACAGACTGCAATCTACACACTTCAGCCATCCTGATAACCAAGAGGAAACTCAAAGGTTCCTCACGCCTGCCAGAGCCTACAGGATACTACATCACAACCCAGTCTATTGGCTCGATTAAAATATATTCACATCCAGTAAGGAACAATTACAATAAAAGAAACTGAACTGGAAATAGGTTATCTTTCATAAGCTTTTCATTCTTTCTTGAGCTCATGCCAATCAGATTTTTGTCTCCACTCCTCTACTGACACAGCTCTTGCCGAGGTGACCAATAACCTCTTGGTTGTTAAATCCAATAAGCAGGTCTCAGACACCTACTTCACCTGTCAGCAACACCTGACACCACAGATCACTCCTCCCAGAGACACTTTCTTTAATCCATGGAAATTCTTCCAGTTTCTCCCCTGTCCTCTGACTATCCCTCCTTAACAAGCTCTTCCTTATTAGAGAACCTCTAGAGGTGGAATAATCTCAGACACAGCACAAGTCCTTCATCACAGTAAGAAACTGACTCATAGTTCATTGTTTCCATGGTGTCAAAAGAATTAAAATGTTCTAATAATAGCACTTTTTAAAACTAGAACCACAGTATTAGAAATATGTGCATAATTCCTTGGTTTAAGATTTTTTTTTTTTATAAAATGTCTTCTCCATAAACTATATGGACTTGAGCTGAGGCTTGGTCCATGGGCTGATCTCTTTGTCTACACATATTTCACAAGATTTCTAAGTTTCTGTCTCCAGCCTGGACTTCCTCCCCAATTCCAGTACCAACAGCCTTCGGGAACAACCATTTGGAAGTCAAACAAAAGTTCAAAACACTCCTAGTTATCTTCCCAAACCAACTCCTCCCTAAGAGCCCTCTCTTAGTTAATGGCAACTTCATAATTATGCAAAAAGCTTTGGTCTTTTACTTATCTGATCTCCCTTTCTCATTCTCATTAAACAGTTGGCTAGAAAGTCCTATTGATCTGACCTACAAAATAAATCTTGATTATTTCTCACCACCTTCTACACTGCAACAGGTATCTCTCAACTGAATTGTCAACAGAAGCTAGCTTGTATTCCTGATTTCACTTTTGAGCACCCTTCTCCCCATTTTTCAATTCAACACAAAAACCAGTGATTCTATAAACCACAAGTTGAATCACCTTTGTTCTTACCAAAATCCTCCAACAGTTCTCCATTTCTTGATTATTCTTTTTGTTCCTAGAAAAGTTTCTTTGTAGTAGAACAAAAAAACAAACAAAAAACCTTCAGCCTGACCCCAAGTCCCAACTCAAATCCAGCAGCCCCAAGAAGTCAGAAGCATCTTGTCTTTGACCATCAAGGCTTCTGCTCCCTAAAACTGCTCCACTTAGCACTTATTTGGGAACAGCTAAAGCCTTTCTGCACATGTGTAATTTGTTTCTCCACTTGACAAAAAAAATCTATTGGCAAGACTTGCACAAAAAGTATTCAGCAGAGTTCTGAAACCTTTGTAAAGCCGTAAGGCCTATTCCTTGATGGACATGAAGAATATTTTTAAAGCAGTAAGATACTATACAAAACTTAACTGGGTATCCAGTTCTCCAAGGCAGGCTACCCTTTTAATGAACAGATCAGAAAGATGTATCATTACTCTAGAAAATCCTGTGCCTGTTTTGACTGGGCTTGGAATTATGCTGGTTAGATGTAAATGTACCTTTCTAATGTGCTTAAGTTTGTTTTTCTTAAGCACTCCTTTGAAACTTTCAGGCGCTTAATTTCCCTTGAATTGACAGTTTGAAATCTTAAATTTTGGAACTCATAGCAGAAAAGCATAAAGGGGCATGACACATACTATATACATTGTGCCACTGGTGGGGAGGGAGCTGGGAGGAATGAACAATTAATTGCCTGATACCAAAAACAGTGGTTTTCTTTTAAAGGGACTGACAAGAAATCTATGAGAACAAAAGACAGGAGCTACTGGTCTCTTAAGATTTAGAAGAACTTTGCACTTAATCATTATAAAGAGAATTTTTTTTTCTGCAGATTTATTTTTGACATCTAGAATAAAATAAAGATGAGGTTAAATGGCACATTTCTATAGACTGACTGCCTCTGTATTAATTACCTTAAATGTCCAAGCTACTGGAGTTTTAGAGCTTTACATGCAAGTGCAGTGCAGAGTATAATCTGGATACAGCTAGTTGGATAGTGTTAACCAGACAAACTTAAAGGATTTTATTACTTTAGTGATTTAATAATTGAGCAAGGCACCATGATGACTGCAAGTCAGTAGAACTCAATGATTTGTATATTTGTCTATGCACATGCAGTATTTTGAAGCAAATATTGATGCTTTTTCAGTATATTTGTGTTTATTGTCAGTGATTTCACTTGGAGCTCCTATGTGGACGGTAAATGTTGGTATTTCATAGAAGTTATATATTTTTAAGAAGTTTAACAACCTAAAAAGTAAGACTTTTCTATTAATTAGTGGAATACTAAAGTCTCTCTGAATGCAAACACAGATTACCCTATAGCAATATATAGTTAAGAAATACTACTTTTTGATGCCTGCCCAGTCCCATCACAAAACATCATCATAAAAACTCAAATAGGTCATAAAGTCAGGTATTTCCAAAAATAAACTATAATTCCTTCCATACATCATTTCTTTGTCTTAAAGAAACAGCTAACATATCTTAACTATTTACTACAGGTTAGACGTGCCAATGTTTGGTAAATACTATTTCACTATTTCAAAACAAACTGTGGGACAGTTACTATTATTATCCCCAATTTATATGGGGAAAAAGAGGTGCAGAGATAAGTACCTTCCCTGTGAATACAGACCAGAGCACAGTGGAATCTGGATTTGGAACCCAGAGGATTGATGTCAAAAGATTTTCTTCTTACTGATATAGCCTTCACAACCTACCTTCCCTGCTATCTTCACCAACTACATAGCACTTTTCACGAACACTTTTGGTGTACAACTTGTCAGCTTCCTAGTGCTTCAGTGAGCATTTTTTATTTTCAGATCATGCATGCTAAGACTTTGCTTTTATAAGTGGTAGCTCATGTGAGTAGGATACATTTACTACCCATTTGTAAACCTTCTGCTACATTACCTTTTCTTTAACCTTCTTAATGAGTCTAAGTTGAAATTCTGGACCTTTCTTGAGGCATAAAAATGTCTCTGTTCTCTTTAGAGAAACATGAAAGAAATATGAATAGTTTTCCATTGCAAGCATTTTGTTTTATCTATTAGATTTCTCATAAACCTTTGTTTTACAGTAAGTGCTTCCTAGAGACTACCGCAGACTTCAGCATCAGACTTTCACTGTCCTTTGGTTAGAGATCACAATTTCTGGGGATACTTAAGAAAAAATAATCTAGCAGGAGGAGTAGAGGGAAAGAAAAAGTGTATAAAACAAGAGAGAGGCATAATGACAGAAAAGGCAAAAAAAAAAACCACCAAAAAACAACTTTTCAAGATTTTCTTTATGGTGAACTATTTTAAAAATACTTAGAGAGCAGTTCTTTGAAATTAGGGTTTATTCCAAATCATATATGAATCCAATGAAAACAACATCAGAGGAATGTTATTGATACATACTATTTCATTGACGAAGTCAAATTCTGTCTCACTGGGCTACAATTCCATTTTCTCCAGACAGGTCAGAGTCTAACTGAACAATGCCACAGGACACCTTTGTGTGAATCAGAAAAGGGCTTCCCTTCCTCCAGGTCAGTGAATTCGCGGCTTGAACTGCAGAGTAGCAGTGGTCTTTCCACCCTTGATGCACTAGTCTAGCCTAGATTGAGAGTCAGAAGTAGTTTCTACTCTTGCTGATGCCATTAACTGGTAGACAGTCAACGAGTCAATCTTACAGGTCTCAGTCCCTCTATCAGGAAAAACAGACAGGATTGGCTGTCACCCAAGGTCCTCTTCCCCTTCCCAATTCGTAACTGAACTATGACAATATGCAGTTAGTATATTCTGAACTGTGTCCCTGAGATACTAGGATTCTGTGGCCTGAGTGTTGTATGATATTATATTTCTTCCTTTCACATTTTTGAAATATTCTCTTTTAGCCTTAAGGTAATACTCTCAGCCCCAAAGGGCTCATTGTCTCTTCAAAAAAGGTCAGAACACATCTACGAACCCAACCACTCAAATGCACATCAACCAGATTAATAAATTGTGTATATTCACTCACAGAAATAAAAGTAATAAAGAACTACTGCTACCTGCACCAGTTTGAACATGACATTACACTGAACTAAAGAAGGTACAAACAGGAATATACATTTACAGCATTAAGTGAAATTCAAGCATAGGGGAAAGTTAACCTCTGGCAGCAAAGTCAGAATAGGAGTTTTCCTCAGGGAAGAATTATCACTTTAAGAGGGAGTTGTGGGGGCTGGTAACTGTTTTTTGAGTTGGATGCTAGTTACTGGATATAATCTATCTGTTATACCCTTCTGAGATGCACATTTTTTAGTAGCATGTAATTTTTCAATAACAGACTCAAAGAAACAAAGCCACAGGGAACCTCACTGCACTACACCTACCCTCCCTCCCACCCAAAAAACCCAAACATTTACAGAAACTGGACAGCATAAGTGCTGCTACCTGTGGGGAGAAAATAAATGACATTTCAATTAATGTGAACCAGACAAAATTGCCTGAGAAGCTAAGCAAGAAAGTTCATTACCTCCTAAAATCCTCACCTAGAATCTGCTTAACTTTTACAAGGTTTCCTTCACATAAAACTGAGGCTCTAAGTTAGTTTAAAATATTGATTTCTCTGTCTTCATATACACATAAAATATTACTGCTCAAAGTTCTATATCATACATGTACAACAAGGCAAACATCTAAAAATATCCTAGGATAACCCAGACTCCATCATTAAGGTTCTAAACAAAAACTTTTGGTCAGAACTATTCCAGTTATCACATTAATTAGGTGATCTTGCTACCAATCTCTACGTAGTTTCTTGTTATATTAATTAATCTCTGCTAGGTTAGGGCACTCAGGTGAGAAGCATTACTGAAGATGCTGAATGATAAGAGAGCTGCAAGAAAGTTCCAGGAAACACTGCCCTCCTTTCTGGCTGGATGAAATACTGCCTTCCTTTCTGGGTGGTACTTAGTTCATCTATGAATTTGTTTCTACACATTTTTCTCCCTTCTGAAGTAGACACCCAGCTGTTAGATGAGGATTTCTTTACTCTTCCTAGTGCTCCACAGTCCCTCTTTGATCAGTATGGAACGGTGCATGAAAGTTTCATTTGATCAAGAAAAAATAAAAGTAATAATACATACACATCAGAATTATGCCACAAAATCACTTAAGATAAAGTACAGATACTGTTTATTTTTACTTGAAACTTTTTAACTTCAGTCATTATTGCTGTAGATACTCTGGTCTCACAGTAAAGAGGCAGGCATTAATAGTCCCCCTCCCCCCCCAGGTCAAGGGACTAATTAAATATTTGTAGAATCATTAGGGCTTAGAGGAAAAAAATTTTCCCATCTTTGAAATGGGAAATGGTTTGGGGATGGGGGGTTGGGAGCAGGGAGTAGGACAGAGTCAAGTATTAAGCTTCTAGTCCCTGAACATTATTTAATACCAAACTAGAATATAAACATCATTGAGCAAGCACTACTTCACATTGTAGACAGATTTTACAAGCACCTTAATTCTAATCTTTTTTCCTCAGTTATATTTTATTCTTTCATTGCCACTTTTAAATAGAAAGTTCTCTCTACTACTGCCTTGTTTTACATACTCATTCTTTCAAGTTTAGATTTTCCTTGCAATCCAGTGCCCAGTATTCTACTTCCTCTTGCCTCTCAACTCTTCCCTTTTACTTGTTTCTAATATTTTTATATGCCCCCAAAAAGCCTCTTCCTCAGAATAATCTGCAATTCAAAAAGTCCTTCAAATACTACCTATATCAAATTTTAACTGCAGAAACCAACAGTAGCATCTTTCCTGGTTGGGGTTTATGAAAGATATATTTTAACTAGAATTTCACCAATGATAAAATTATTTCACTAAACTTTCTTATTCCCTCATCCCCAAACACATTTCACTGTTTTTGTTGTTTTATCAATGAGTCTTTCAGAAAAGTGCATGGTCATATAATCACAAGGTCACATTTGGGATTTCTTGGAGGAAGAAGAGTAGATGATCACACAAGGACCAATTTCTATATCAAAAACTGTTACACAGGTACTAGATGATCATGAACACTAAAATTTTTTAAAAAGAAGTTAGAATTCTACAAATAAAACTTCTATGCTCTGACCATAAAAAGACATATTACTGAATACTTTCTGTCTGCCCATTTATGAAAGACATAAGTTTCCTCAAACCAGGGTATGTAGAGGTGTGCATTAAAGAGATATAGGGAAAATCCATCTCTGCATAAGTGTAAAATATGCTCTATCCTTTAAAAGACTTAAAACAATATTAAAATGATTTTAGAGAAAGTTAAACCCACAAAATTTTCTTCTGAACTCAGAAAACCACCTAAAGGATAATTTGTGAATGCCATCTGGGATCCAGGCAGCCTCATCAACAAAAGGGAAAACTTGTTGAGATCATCCAAATCTAAAATTCACATACATTTTTACATCTGGACTGAATTAATCTTTTCTTGGTACTGGCTTTCATGTAATAAAATAATTGTTTGCAGGTTTTTTTTCTTTAACCCAGTCCTAGAAATCAAAATGTGCACATCCAAGTTGAAAACTACAAAGAATTCCTTTATCAAAAAGTTAGTTGTAAGACAGGACTCATTTACACTAAACTCTGAACCTGACAACTCAGTCAAAAACAATTCTTTTTGAAACTTTCATTTCAAGCATCTGCCACAAAAAGGCTACACAGTCTACTATGTCATAAGTTCTGAGGGCCAAAAGCTTTATAGGCTTAGTTAAAAGCAGAAACAAAACCAAAAACCAGAAAAGCCCTACAACGCCCCCACTCTGCTAGCCCAAGTCTAAAAGAACATGTAGTAAAAATTATTACCTGGCCTGTACTGTTTTCCTGTAGAGCTAGGAGCATCTTAAATCTGGAAGTTCAAATTATGTCCTTGACGCTGGCAGCTTATCCTTGCTCCCCACCAAAAAGAAGGGAGTTGAAGTAGAAGAAGAAATCGTGTCCCTCAATGTTTACAACACTGTAAGAACTGTTGTTTACTATGGTCCTCCAGTGTCAGGTCTTACAAGCAATTCAATGGGGGTAGGGGTGGGGGTGGGGTGGCTAATTCGTATTATAGTCAATCTGCTTTCTGGAGAAGATATCCTGCAGATAACTTGATAGTAGATATTCCCTGGGGGACTCTTCTCATCTAATAATTCTCAAGGTCCATCTTAATAGGAAATGTAAGTCCAATATGTTTACAAACACTAAAAGAGCATTCAAATGCTAGTTGCCTCAAACTGTGGAGTATTTTCATTTTTAACACAACACGTTTCTCAAAACCACACCTAAGTAAAATGATTGAGTGTTAGAAGTTTTATGCCACAAAGGACAACAGCAAATGCATCTGTTTTCCTGCCTCTCTTCTTGTATTCTCCCCCTCCCCCACTCACTTATCCCAAAGGCTGTTTGTAGGTCTTGGCGGTTGTTAAAATTACATTCTACAATAGGTTTATAATGCTGGAGATTCTGAAAAACATCTTACCCTTTTTAACATTGCTCAGCTCAAATTTATGTGCTGAACTAAGAAAAAAATCCTAAAGCAAAGCCTTTTTAATGACAGATGTATTACGGAAAATTTTCCCCACAAAGTTTTGATCCTGTGAAATATCAACTCCCTGAAATCACAGAAAGGAAATGACTTACATTCTTGGAAAATGAAGCCACTAGCAGCTTTCTCCAACAGCATTTTCTAATCCCTAAACTACACCCTGTGGCAACGGGGGAGTATTTCTTGCAAAAACTAAATTTAAATAGATGCTTATAAAACCAATAAACAAACATCCCTGGGTTCCAAGGAAGAGAAGGAATCATACATGGAAAACTCAGCAAGAGATACTTTTTCTGCACATTGAAAAAAAGCTGAAAAAGCACAGGCTCGAAGGAAAAAAAAAAAAAGGCAACCCGAGAACGTTTGCTGAAGTTTTCCTTCCCTGCTGTGGGCAATGCACTGCTTCTTAGGGAAATACAGGCACAACAGATTTTGCTAAAAAAAAAAAAAAAAAAAAAAGCGAAAAGGTGTAAAGGAGTCGGAGCCAATGAACTAAGATTTCTTTTTGGTCACTAGCTACACAACGACGCGAGGTTAAAATCTACCAGCTTTCATTTCAACTTTAAAATGCTTATTTTGACAGCTTTCCTTTGATTCGCGCTTTTTAGAAAACGCTCCTACCGTAAGGCTGCGCCGTCCCGGGACTCCAGGTGCATTTTCCACGCCTGGCGACCTAACACGGACGATCCACACCTGACAGTTCCCCGCCCTCCGCGAGGAGGGGTCGGGGGTCTCCTCTGCACGGTACCCGGCCTACGCGCCGCAAGCGCTCCAGCGAGCCCCGATTTTGCAGGCCGCGCCCCCCACCAGCGCCCCACCGAGGCCCCCTTCTGGCGCAGCCTAGCCCCAACTCAATCTCCGGCTCCCCGGATTAGACACTTTCGGGGTCCGCCGGGCAGACGCTGAGCTCGGGTTCCTTTCCGCAGCCAGGCTGCCCGGCCCCGCCGCAGGCACAACAGGCGGCACAGCACCCCGCAAAACAGGGCTCAGGACGGGTCCTGGCGCCCGTCACAGCGACGGAGCGCGACCATCAGGCGCCCCAAAACAGGGCGCCCCGGGACCACAGAGGCGCGGGGCGAGGCGCTCGAGCTGGCAGCCCACAGAGCCCGCCGGCCTCCCCGCCTGGCCGCCAACGCGGCCCCGGAGCTCCGCACCTCCCCCGCTGCCCGGCTCCGCTGCCCCGGGGCCCCGTCCTCCCGCCCCGGCGTGGGCGAGCTCCGACTCGCGGGCAGGAGAGCTGCCTGTCCTGTGGCCGATGCCCAGAGCCGAGCGAGCCGGGGGAAGACGAAGAAAGATGCGAACAAGGGACACTGCCTGGCGGGGGCTCGCGACTACCAGAAAAGCTCCCACTGCCCCGTCCGGACGTGCCGCAGCCCAGCCGGCAGGGGGCACAGTGGGCAGCTGGGGCGCGGGGACCAGGCTCTGGGGCGGGCTGAGAGGCGCCCCAGAATCAGGCTTTCTGTTCGTACCTCGGAGAAGTCCCGAGCCCCAGGGGTCCGACGCTCGCCAGCTCCCGGTCCCTTCCTGCCGGCGCCGCGCCTGCCCCGCTCCTCTCAGCCCCTGGGCCTGGGCAGCCAGACGAGCGCCCCGCGTCCGCCCCGCCCCCCGCCCACGCCTCCCGCCCCGCCCCCTGAGGCCCTGCCCCGCCCCGCCCCCTGAGACCCCGCCCCCAGCGGGCGGGGGCGGCGGCGAGTCGCGGGAGCCCAAAGCCGAGCTCGCGGCCGCACGTGGAGCGCCCGTCGGCCCCGCCCCCGGAGCTAACCAAGTGTCCCACGGGGGGGGGGGGATGCGGCGCCAAGGGGGCGGGAGAAAGCGGAGCGAGTTAACCCTCCAGGGTTCTCGCAGGGAGGCGGCCCGTAGAAGGACCTTGTATTTGGAGCCGGGTGATCTAGAGCCCTCCTCGCGCGACGGAAACGGGGGCAAGACGGGTCGCCGTCGGTTCCCCCTCCCTGCTGGACCACTTGTCCTCGACTCCCCGGCAAAGTTCCATCTGCAGCTTGGTCCACCCGACCGGGGGCGGTCGCTTGGCCTGAGCTTCGTTTTACGGATTTGGAACGACGGAGGGAAGGACACTAGAGAGGAGGCGGTCCCAGCGGAGGAGGCTTCGTGACTCCTAGTTCCCCTCCCGTCCCCTTGTCCCGCACCCACCTGCCCACCCACGGCCCGGGACGCCGCGCCCTCGCGGGTGGGCGCTGGATGGAGGGGGTGCCGCCGACGAAGCCGAGCCTCCCCCGCCAGGTCTGCCTCTCCAGTTCTTCAGGTAGACGCGGCGCTGTCCGCCGTGATTTCGTGTCTGGGACCCTCCAGAAATGGTGTTCGCCCGGTCGCCGGAGGGGGCGGCGGGTGATGCAGAGGACCCCGTGGACGTTGTTTGTGTGGGGCTCGAAATCGAGTCGGGAGAGGGCTTTTCTCGGCCGCCTTTAGTTGTTGGGTCTGGGCAATGGGCGAGCTATCCCTACCGTCCACCTGCGCCCACCGTGATCTGGGGTGGGAACTGGGGACCAGGGAACCGAGACCTAGGTTCCCCCTAGGTTCCTCCGGCAGGACCTCAGCTCACTAAGCACCCGCTTGCTGAGCTTCTGCTCTCCTAGGTCTTCTCTTGACCCAGTGACCCTTGTCCGGGGGCATCCATAAAGCCCCACAGTGCCCATCGCTGGACGAATGATGGGGAAGGGTGGGAGGGTGGTATGTGTGTGTCTGTGTCTGGGTGTGTCTGTGACTGTCTGTGTGTCTGTCCATCGGGTGAGGAGACAAGAAAGCCTGGGAAGACCCGAGAAAGGACGCTACCCATCAAACCTGTAGCTGGCAGAAACCACCTTTAAATTTTCCCGGCTCTTTTGATCTTAACATAAATATGCAAAGGTAGCTCCTGTGTTGCAGGTGTGCCTGTCTGCGTGCCCCGTTTGTAGGAGGCTCAATTTTGAACTGCCGTTCACGTGGTAAGTTGTCTCATTCACAGCTTTGACATTTTGCGAAACATGATGTGAGAACTGAATATTAAGAATAATGATTTCTTTTGTCTCTCCACAGTGGAAAACACATTCAGAACCTATTTCTGCAGTCTCAAGAATATTACACTTGTGATTTAAAGTCATGACTGCTTTTTGAAAGGGACCAAAACTATGCGTCAATGACTACCTTTTAAATTGGTTGTATTTAATTAATAAGATGAGTTGAAAAATAGCTTAATACAGTAGTTGATTACACCGTAGACAGTTAAACGTTGAGGGTTGCACTTTCCCCCTCTATTTTAAGTGCCTTCAGATTGAGTCTATATTAAACAGTAGTGGGTGGGTAAGGTCTTAAGTTAATTTGAAGTCTAATTCAGCTTTTCTTATATATAGATAAGTGAATGATATTTTACTGTCTTGGAAAACGAGACAGTTCTGAAGTTTCAGACTTTATGCATAAAAGCAAGCAGATAAAGAATTGTTAATTGTGAAGTATATAATAGATATATATATAATATTATATATATATTATATTATATATAATAGATAACCAAAGAGCAAATTTTTAACATGTGTTTCCAAGATTGGGTTTACTTTCTATAATTAGACTGAAGCAAAAATCTAATGAATGAATATTTTGAATATATGATCATGTTAACTGTTAATATCATAATAATCAGACTTACACTTTAGAAATTAAGTACTTTAAAACTCTTAAAATCAGTTTTATAGACTCTTGAAACATAAAATTCTGAAGGGGCTGCTATGTAAAAACAACATAATCCTCTGAAGATGGAAGTAGAGCTGAGAAAGGATCAATTGTTTTAGGTTTTCTTTCTTTATTTTTGTTTTTGAGACTAGGTCTCACTATTTTTAGCCCGTGGAAACACAGGCTCTCGTTGCCCAGGGTACCACAGACTCAAGCAATCCTCAGCCTCAGCTTCCCAAGTAGCTGGGATTATAGGGGCGTGCCACTAAGCACAGCTATTTATTTGGAACTAGGTGGTCTCGCTACGGGCCCCAGGCGGGACTCGAACGCGATCCCTAGCCCCAGCCGCTTCATATATCCTGAAGCTTACAGGCACGAGTCACTGTGCCCGGCCTGTTTTAGGTTTTCTTATCATAGGAATTTTTTTCTGTGCTTATTAAAATAAAGAATATAATTTGTAGTTAATCAAATTTATATCTAATGGTTCTTTTGATGTTGGGATATAGTTTTATTTTCATTGGTATGTTCTTTTCCTAGATTTGAGTCATGAACCATCTATGAAACATCCTAGACATACCTGAACTATATACTTTTTCTATGGCATTGAGCATTAACATAGTTCTATATTTTTGCTTTTGCTGTTCTTAGGGAAACATTTTTCATTTCATGAACTTACTGAGTACTCCTTTATACCAGACACAGGGTTAGACTGTGGGCTATCAAGGTAAAAATTTTTCCTTATCTAGATTGAGGAAGTGGCATGTGGGTAAACAGTTACAATGTACTCCATGTTTGCTATGGGGCAAAATAAAAGTGGGAAGACTCAGGACCTTCAGGGAAATCATCAGACTTCCCCTCTCAATTGAAGTGGGAAAGTGGAACAGAAGTTTGCCTGGGAAGAAGTTGGTTGAGGTAGTGCTTTTCAAAGTTGGCAGTATATTGGCATCACCTGTTGATACCTCTGTCCCAATAATGTGATTTAATTGGTCTGGGATATGATTTGTCTTGGGAATGTTTTTAAGATTCCCAGGTTATTCTAAGTGGAGACATTTGTGGGAACCATGGTTAAGGTATTCCAGAGGACTCAGAGTGAGCAAGTGGATGAAGGTGTGCTTTGAAAGCCTGTATGAACTGCTGTAATTCACACTCATCCAAAAATTTATTAGAATAAAAAATTAGTTTATTCATTTTAGGTAAAATTCAGAGTTATTTGGGATTCAGTATGTTTTGATGCTAAATACAAGTTGTAGTCAGAGGATTAATTTTTCTAGTCAGAGAGGACAGAATTAATGGCTTTTAAAGAATGCTTGCCTAAAATTAAATAATATTTATCATTCTGGCTGCTGATCCATAATAATAAAGAGATTAGGCTTATTTTGCATCCACTAGAGATGATAATTTCTGAGGTTCATTTAAAAAGCAAAACAAAATACTTTTTAAAGAACTCTATAAATTTAAATAAACTTACTCTAAGATCTTAAATGTCCATTTAACTAATGTATTTAACTTTGAAACATAAAATAATCACATGTGGAAACTTAAAGAGTGTAGTGATATAGTCCTGGTTTTTCACTTAAAATATCCTTTTTCCGGGCATGGTGGTGCATGCCTGTAGGTGGCTGCCTAGGAAGCTGCAGCCAGGACCAGAGATCTTGGTTCAAGTCCAGCCGGGGGCATGTAGCAAGACGTAGTCCCAAAAAAATAGCTGGGTGTGGTGGCATGCGCCTGTAATCCCAGCTACATGGGAAGCTGAGGCTGGGGATTGCTTGAGTCTGTGGTAGCCCGGGCAATGTGAGCCTGCAGTTCCACGGGCAAAAATAGCAAGACCTAGTCTCAAAAAAAAAAAAAATAAAATATCCTTTTTATTCTTCTCAGCCTGTATACTGCTAAGTTTCTGTAAAATAAAAATACCAAAAGAGACTTCAGTGCTTAAAGGAAAGTTCAGAAAAGTGTCAGTTATTTAATAAGGCTGTCTCATTATTATGCACCAGGAGCTCCTAACCAAAAATACAAATAATTATTTTGCAGAGGCAGCACAACACAGAGAGTAATACTGTGTTTAAATCTAACTTAGATTTGCCCAATTTAAAGATACAAAGTTGAGAAAATTAAATTCTGTCCTCTTGGCCATCAGATTTTGAGGAAATATTTTATAATTTTAACGATCATCCTGGAACAAAGTTTGGTTTTAATACATCATCTAAAAGTTTATAGGAGAGGTTTTTGAAGACAGTTCTTTCCCTTCTATTATGCTCTGTTTCATTACAAACTCACTTTCTAGTTCTTTGAGGACTTGAATACTGCAATATTCCAGACAAAGGTTTTTCTAAGACTGGGAGAACTGACTAGGCCAAACCTGTCCTTCTTAAAGAGAGGCAGGTCTAAAAGGTGCAACAGTGTTGGATGGGCAGGGTTGGATTACCCCCTAAATCCCCTACACTCACTGGCAGAGAATTGCACTGAATATGAGAATTCAAAGACAGTGGCAGAGACAGTGCTTAGATTCCTGGGTACCACTGTCAGTTAAAATTGGGGAGAATTCAATGTGGAAACAGCACTGCTGACATATACATGGGGAACACGGGGGATGACTGAAGGGCCCTCCTACAGAAAAATGTCTAATTGAAAGGACAGGGGTAAATGCTAAGGCATGAAACTTTTGATAGATGGCACTTGTGTGTTTAAAGGTCCCACTGCAGTTTTTCAACTCTGTGATTCTTTAATGCCCTCTGAGAAGGTGAAAGAAAATATTCTTACTTGCAGAGCTAGTACACTCCTCTCTCCAATCCTCCAAGGTAGAAATAGATGAAAAAGGAAAGGAAGTTGGTTCTAGTGATAGACTGGTTACTCTGAGTTATGCCTGGGGCACCCTCTGATTATCTGAGATAACATTCTCAGAGGATTCACTTTCAAACAGAAATGATAACATTATCAAAGTCATTGAAATTCTCTTCAGTATTTTATGACATCAGTTTGTACCTGAGAACTAGAACAGGAAGATGTGAGCTTCCATCTTCCAAAACACAGGCTTACAGTCTGACCAGTTACTGGCTTTCTTGAGAATGCCAGTGAAAGTTTTAGAAATAGGGTTTCTAAGATCTGTCTGTTCTTTTTTAATTTGGTCACCTTAAGTAGACTGTGAGCATAACATGTGCACTTAATCTTATTTTTAATTAAAAAAGAATGATAGATAAAAGTGTAAATAAGATGTGCTAATTCAATCCTGGATTTCACAGAAAATTCATTGAGGCTTAAGGACTCCAGTGGGTATGACTGCCCATTGTAGCACTTGTGATTTTGCTTATAAGGTAAAGACTTAATGTGCTGGTTATGTTAAATGGTTAGATGAAAGAAAAAATATATATATTTATGAACACCCACTTTTGATCCCTGCTTTCCTTTCACCTGATCCTAGGTTAAAACAAAACCTGTATTCACTCATGCTTGGCTTGGCCACAGAGACAAATGCCTCAAACTCTGAAGAAATTCTTTTACAGAGAAGGCAGTGATTAGAATTTTCGTTTCGAGGATAGCCGAATATGTCATTCTATTAGCCCAAACAGAATCCTTATGCTTTACTTCTTTGAAGAAAGAGTGGTAATTAGACCGTGCCATTTGAATTAAAAATCAAGAATTGTGCAGTTGTTCTCAAAGAACCTCAGACCCAAATGTTTAGCTTTGATATGTCTAGAGAAGACCCTGCTCAATGACAGATGGCACGCCTTCTTCACTAGAGCTCCCTTTGAAGGTAAGATGCTTGCAGGGGGCAGAAGGGTAGGACTTCTTAAACATGCGTGTTTTACATACATCTTAAAACTTTATATGTACTTGTGGTATATATATATATATATATATAAAGAAATATGGAAGTATATGTCTAATATAATGTGCCAGTCAATAGAAAATGATACATTAGCATGCCATTTATTTTTAAGGCACTTTTCATTATCAGAAATTCCTTATGAATTTTTTTTTCTTTTTTAATAAACTCTCTTAGAATTTATGTTCATGTGAGTACAGACCTAATCTAACTGGTATAGCTCCAACATCTTGAACAATGTCTAGTACATATTTTTTTGAGTAATGAATTCCCTAAATTATGTGTAGAAAACGAACATGCATGCATAGGCACGCATGTGTGTATGTGTGTGTGTGTGTGTGTGTGTGTGTGTGTGTGTTGAGGGGGATAAAATAGAATAGGAAAGGATTAATATTTTTGACCTGTTTCTTGGGCAGGTGTCCCAGGTGACAATGAGAAGACATCTTATGAAGACTGTTGATTTGAATGGGACATCTGTACCAGCCAATTCATATAGTGCTTATATTCTAAGTATACATGTAAGTATAATTACCAATATTTTCTACCCATTAGTATTTCTTAATGATTTTGTTTCTGATTGCACCCTTGCCCTGACCTTTAGCCACTCACCTTACAGCCTTACAAGATATTAAGAAGAATGTTCTCAGAATTTTACTAGAGCAATTAAAATCAGTTATTGAATTCCTTGCCAAAAAAAATGTTTCAGTGCGGTACCCTTGGGGACAGAGTGGTTTGAATTGGGCAAGGAGGAAGTGAGTGTCCATGCTTCCTTTTGTCCAGTCCCCCCAGCCTCTTCCATGGAAAGTTTAACTGACCCTTGTCACCTGGATGGAGCTGTTCAACCTCTGACTTCTGAAACCACTGTGCCCTTTTCCTTCTCACACTACAGTGCTTTATCTTAAGACTTTGTGACTAAAACCCCCCTAGGTTTCTCAGTTTCTGTCAGCCACATTTAGCTTCATTGCTTCATTTTTAGAATATATATTGAATATATTCTCCATTTTTCCTTGTGGTTAGTTTTACATTGCATTATTTCCTTGACCTTCTAATACAACTTTCATAAGCATCTCAAAACTCAGTCATCCATTTTCTTGTACTTTGCTTTAAAGTCACTGAAGAAGATTAAAGAAAATCGAATAAAGGAGTTGATTAGTCACATCACCAAGACAACAGTTACACATTGGAATGCTCACATCTGCTTGGTCAGCTTTCTGTTCATCCCTAGTTGGCTTCATTTCCCTTTCCCCACAATGACTATTCATGTTTTTTTATGGCTCTCTTCAAGTCCCTCATCCTCCTCTGAAATCCTATACCCTTAAAGGTTGACAAAGCCTGGCTCTCTCCTGGTCACTGATCTAAAGGATTGATAGTATTATCTCTTGAACTCCTTCAAAAGAGGTACTATCTTTACCCCCCTAATTTACATGGGCCCAAGATCTAAAAGAAAATTAGAGGTGGTACCTGGATCTGAACCCAAGGTACCTAACTCCATGCACATGCTCTTTCTTGTTCATTGACTTGCTTCTGGTGCAGAGCTCATCAGGCATTTTCATTTCACCAGGAATTTAGTCCACTCAACCTCCAGACTTCTGTGTATCATTCTCTAAGGGTGTTCCCTCTTGACACTTCTCAGTATCTTCCTACACTTGTCCCCCTACCTGTTAGAGAGTCTTCATCATTCTTTATTCATGTAGCAAATAATTTATCAATTACCGGTGCATATCAGTTGTTGGGGTCATAGAGGGAAACAAGACCTAACCTCCCATCCTAGACCTTAAATTGTAATTAAAACTCCCTATTAAACTCAACATCTGGCCTGGCATGATGGCACATGCCTGTAGGTGGCAGCCTAGGAAGCCAGGGCCAGGGATCTTGGTTCGAGTTCCGTCGGGGGCACGTAGTGAGACCTATTCCCAAAAAAATAGCTGGGCATGGTGGTGTGTGCCTATAATCCCAGCTACCTGGGAAGGTGAGGCTGGGGATTGCTTGAGTCTGGGGTACCCTGGGCAATGTGAGCCTGTAGTTCCACAGGCAAAAATAGTGAGACCTAGTCTCAAAAAAAAAAAAAAAAAAAAACAAACTCAACATCTGGCCAGCTCCAAGACCCTTCGAAGTTTCTACCCACAGAATGTTGGTGTCATTGTATATTTCATTCTACATCTAGCTCCAGTCCTGGTAAGGCACTAGGTATATGCTTCACAGCTGGATGACTAACTCCAGGTAGGACAATCAAGGTTTGGAAGTTTGTCACTGAGCCCACTTAAGTAGTGTCTCTAGTTCTTGCTACCTTTTGGGAACATAATGAGAACCAGCCATTTACAATTATTGACTGACTACTTGTACTCTAGTTGAAATTCATTCTCATCACTTCCAACTTATACCTATAGTTCAGGACTTTTAGCAGCATTATGGAAGGAAATGCACATGGTCTGTGAAAGTGTAGTATGTGTAAAGGGGGCATATTTATGAAACAAACATTTCAAACCCACATTTTGCTACTTCCCATCTAATGATTCTCAACTAGAGGGTGATTTTGCTCTCAAAAGATCATTTGACAATGAGTGGAAAAATGTTTAATGGCTACCAGTTGGGGTGGAAGGAGGCCATGCTATTGGTGTCTAATGGGAAAAGGCTGGGATACCACTGAACATCCTGCAGAGGACACCTCACAGCACAGCATTACTCCTCAAGTTGAGACCCATTGATTTAAAAGTTGGAACTTGAGGACATTTGGATGCCCTGCAATTTGGGTAGAAAGGAAGAGCCCATTCAGCATACTCACTGAGTCTACTGAAGGCCTGTTGAAGAGTTGCTGGAAGAGAGAACCTATGGAATGAGGCACTTGGGCTCACTTGTACAGTTTACCCTGACCCTAACTTCATCTGATTTTTTTTCTCAGTCCCAAGACACTGGATACATATTTCATGTTTTCCTCCATCATCCCCTTTTTTGATATAAGGCAGTTTTAAGAGGGAAAAGTAGGTAGGATAATACTTTTATCTGACAAAAGCATTTTTTACAATAATATAGTTTCTACATCCAGGTATTTTTAATGTGATAGAATATACATTCTCTGTCAACAAGGTGTGGCAAATTTACTACAATCCTCATTGACCATAGTGAAATGAAGGAAAAATGAGTGAAATGCTAAAGCTTTTCACTTAAATCACTAGTAGCAAAGAATCAGTGTATTGAGTTAAATTAGTCTTAAAGAGTTGTATTGAAGTGTAAAATAGTTTAACAAGATCTGAGATTGCTAACTTACTAGTTATTAATAGTTCTAATTAGTTTGCTAAACTTTATCTGAAAGTGGTGGTGTAGAAATATATCTAATAGATTAAATAGTATGTTTTGAAAAAATAGCTACTACCCAAATACAGAGAAATAAACTGAGAAATCAGGAGGGCTATCAAAAATTATTTGCATAAATCATGTTGATCACATTCATGTCACGTGAAGCCATTTCTTTGTTTTCCTTCCTTTCTTCATATCACTGACATAATAAACTTATATGTATGTGAGCATATTTAGATTCTCATTAAAAGTAAAACCCAAGAATAATTATAAAAAGTTCATTTTAAGCATATTTTTCAAATCTCTGGTTTCCACTTAGACTTACTAGCTGACTTCCTTTAGACCTGTTTTCAAATCTGGCAGTGTGTCAGAACCATTTGAGAATTGATAGAGCTGGGAACTTTGAATTTAAAATAACAAAAGTTCAGCAAGGGGCTGTAACACCCATTTGTCACCATATGGTTAGTGGCTGTGTTAAGAGGTCAGATTAAAAGGTATTTTTAAATGTTTATTTTGAGGCCCCAAAATGCTCTGGGTGTTGTAACTATCACCCCCTTTCAATAAATAAAAGCATATATTGGGTGGAGGTGGGAGAGGAAATCTGTAAAGATGTGATTAGGTATTTAACCTTTTTAATATACTAAGGACACTGATATCAGTGTATACAATATACAATTGGGGAAGCTTTGCCCATTTTTATATTTAAGGTGATTTGAATAAAGCAATAGCTGCTAATTTGCTCAATAAACCATTCAACTAAAGAGAAAGCAAAAGAACCCACCAGTCTTAGTCAATAACATAAATAACACATCTAGTTCTCAGGAACTTCCACATCAATCTAGCAGTATATAAATGAATCACAACCTTAATAAACATTTTCATAAATAAACTGATGGGCAGCTCTGAAAAACTGAAATATAGACTGGACAGGATATATAAGCATTCCAATTTCTATTCCTATTTCATAAGTACTCTTTTGAGATTGCCTAATAAATAGCTACGTATTTCATCCCCACAGTATTAACCTACTCTGGGCTTTGGAAGGTGACACCCTGTAGATAAATACAAGGTTGCAGGGCTAGATACTGTTTTTTTCTGAGGGACAAATGACTTCAAGAATGGTTTCTAGGAATGCAATGCATTTAAAAATAATAATGGCTGTTGATTGTTTATTGATTATTTACTGTGTTTTAGGTCCCATGCCAAGTGTTTTAAGTTTATTATCATATTTAATCATAACAGCTGCCTTATGAGATAGGTGCTATCACAATTCCTATTATACTTGTAAGGAAATCAAAACATGTACTCTATGCAAATTTAAGTAGATTCTTTGTAATGGAGTTTCTAAATAATGTTTTAAAATAAGTTACACTAAAATATGGAAGCAGCTGATTTAATTAAAAAATTAACTGAAATAGGATGTCCAATTTGTTAGCAGAGGGTCTTATTTTCAGACAGCAAACTAGTGGTATCCTAAAACTCCAGGAAGTACCCACGATATGTACCCACTCAAACTGACTCAACCAAGATATTTGTATGGAATAGGAAGGGCTGGCAATAAAATTCTCAACCCTGTTTCCAATGGATAGATCAATCAAAAATTATTAAGAATTATATGAGGTCATTTGGCAAATAGGTGTCAGTAAGGGAAGTGCTTAATGATAACCCCTTCCACTCCAACAGCTTAAACTTGCTTCTGTTTTAAGTTGATCACACTAAAGATCAGTGACCTCTCAGGTAAGTTGCTGCACCTCTCTGTGTTCTATCTGCATTTCCCCCTCAAGTTTCCAGTACTTCACTTGAGCCTTGTGCACAGCATAAAGGAGAGAGTTGGGCAGTTCAGGTTACACATGGAGAACTGACTGGCAGTCTTTGAAATCACCTTTGCCTTTAGTCTCTATGATTTTGTTTATCATTGCTAAAGCCAGATTGTAAAATCAGCTGCGCAACAGGGCAACAGGCGGTGCCTGTGTCTGCTATGGCTGTCAACCCTGCAAGTCTTCTGGAGGAATGCTAGCAATGCAGAACCACCCTTAGCTGGAGGCTCCCTGTCTGAATGGGATAGTAAGGACAGAGTTACTGTTCCCATTTGACAGTGAGGACCAGGCACCATGCTATCCTGTTTCATTTAACTCTACCCATGGAAAGAATTTGGCAAACATTTATTAAATCAAAGATTTTCCTATTACTCTTCATAACATAGTGAATTCTTAAATGTTCTTGAGTTTAAGCCAGCCTTAAAATCTTTTGGGGATGTTTGGAGAGAGGTGAGTCAAATTGGAATAACTTTTTAAATAGTTTTAGATTACTTAAGGATTGCATTCATGAAGATATAAAGATAGCAACTCATATATTTAATCTTTATCCTCACATTTTGAGATTCCACCCCCAACCCCAACAGGGCTATTTTGTTGTCCTGACTTCAAAATAAGATTTCTTTAACTTTATTACTTGTTATGCTAAGTAACAGAGGAAAAGATGTTTATTCCTTGTTTCCCATTCACTTTTACCCTTTTAGTTTGTTTTATTTAGATATACTACATTGCAACTGTGTGAGGTAAGGTAAAATATTGTTGCTAATTGTACTGTTCTGTGCTGATAACATACCATTTGCTTTATGTCAGTCCCTCCCTGCCAGCCCCCCTCACCCCAAGAACTATTTCAAGCCAATGGTATCACGCTTACATATTAGGCTTCCAAAATAAAAATAGAAATTTGCAAAAGTGATATATAAGGGAATGACATATATTTGACATCATTCATTGATATACTAAATGGGAACATGTCACTTACAAAGTAAAATTAGTTTTAAAAAATTTTTGATTTAATGACTTTTTTTTGCATTTATTCATTCTCTTAAAGAGGGAACATTCATACAAATAAGATTTCCTGCCAGTTATTTTAAAGAAAAACATGTATTTTCAGTGTGAACTAACATCTGCTATTTACTTAAAATGTTTATCAATATATGTATCTCAGAATAAATCTGATCTTGTTCCCTGCAGTTGCCTCAGTCTCATCTTTCTCTGCCCTCTTAAAGGAGGGACTCTCTCCCCTTTCCCTTCAGGTCATTCCTCATAAGAATGAGACATATAAACAACTACTGGAAACCCATGGGAAATAAGCAAGACCTTGTAAAATGGATAACCTTTCAAGGGTCACATCCATATTCTGGCCTTTTCCCTCTAGATTTTATTTTAAAATTGGAACTTTCAAATAATAAGTGACATCTGAACAGCAGTTTGCAGTTTTTAAAAACCACAAGCTTTTTACCTCATTTACCTCCCAAAAGCAATACCAGGACTTCCTGAGTCATCTTCAACACAAGTTCAACGTTTCACATGGCTATTTCTCTCCTGCTGCCCAGAGTGGGCCAGTAGCACATTGCCAGACAGATAAATAGCCGATGTAATTTTGATGAGTTGATCCAAATTACTGACTTGGTGGCACAAAGAAACAGAACTGTAGGGCAGGAGTAGTCAAGCTAGGAATCCCACTTGCTTTCCTCACTCTCCTTCAGATTTGCACATTAACAGGGTAGGTAGAGTAAAATGCTTAATCTGATAAATTTTTTAGAAGGAGAAAATTTCTTTCCTAGATGAAGGCTATCTAAAAAGGTCAATCTTCTCCAGCTTTGTTAAGATATAATTAAAACACAACATTGTATCCATTTTAGGCATACAGTGATTTGATCAGACATATTAAATGACTGAGTACTACAATACAATTATTTAACCTATTTATTCCTGCTTAAATCATAAAGCCACCATTCAAACCCAAACAATTTAAAGACAATTAGTTCTCAGCTGCTAGATAGACTACCTTGTAATAACATTTACTGAAAATATCAAAGGACTCAGAGTATTTCCATTTTTTCCTAAATATATCTGTTTAAAAATTGAACAACCAGGAATTTTATATGCCCGGTATATAAACTGTTTTGCCAGCATGTGGGTTTGTGCGATTCAGAACCGGGGCCAAGTCAGAGCACAGGGTTGTTCCCGCCTCTGCCTGCCTACTACAGAGAAGACCTGAAGCTTCACACCAAACACTGCTCAGGAACGTCTGGGAGAAGAAGAATAAGAAAATAGAGTCAGGATTTGGAAGGAAAACTTTATCTCACATTTTCATTTTGTGAGATGACTGAAGGTCAGAGAGATTAAGTGACTTGACCAGATCCACATGGAGAACTAGTGGTAAGGCCAGATTCAAGCCTGTTTCTTGTCTATATCTTTTAGTTGCATTTAAGCTGCCTGTAAGCTCGTGAGAATCTTCTGCTTCCTTTTCTAGTGTTACTATAAATGTCAGAAGCTAATTCTATGTATTTAAATAAACTTATCTAAATTAATTTCTGCATCTATTATAGACCTCGGTAAATGAAAATGTGGTTGGATTTCCCAAGAGTACTTGAATTTCATGAGTTTTACATTTCCAACAAAGGACCTAGGCTCAGCAATTTAATTTTCATGGCTAAAAGCTCTGATTAAAGCCTTTACCTTGACAAATAATTGGTTTTGAGAATAGGGGCTAGAGATAATTCAGAGATATGATAAGCATTCATTTAGTAATTTGAATAGATGTATCTTGCATACCTATAATGTTTTAGGCACTGTGCTCAGTACAAGTCACACAAACATAATTATGAAATGGATTCTTTCCTTTAGCAATAATTTTCCTCTTTCCTACCAACAAAAGATCTGATATTTGTTGCTATCTTTAAATTAGGTTAGTATCTCCCATTTAAGATTATTACATGTAGCTATGCTTGATTTTTAGATGGTAACAAAAGTATTTTTTCATAAATAATTGTGTTCATTTCCGTGTGTTATAGAAAAACCAAAACCATTCACGATGTCACATTTTATGGATATTATAGCTTCGGATGCACTGGCAATCCACTTTATACAAACTAATGTCCAGGTGTGGTACTTCGGCAGATTCTATAATGTAGCCATAATATTCTGAGCTATGTTGACAGGGATATTTGAAAGTAAAGATTACAGGTTAACCGTGTATCCTGCATGTACTGAAAGTTCATTAATGTCCTAAAGTATATCAAAGCACATCAAATGTCACCTCTGAAGGTTGGTAGTCATTTACTATATAATTCCATCTTTATCATGTTAGTTGGGCATATTGCCATTCTCTTTGAGGAGCTTGTTTTCAGGTACACATTTAATTAGGGTTATTATTTGAATTGTTTACTTTAAAATATTTTATTTGTGAAATAGAACTAATTTTTATTACAAATGGCTACCCTGTGATTATGGCAAATATTTTTTTCATTATTAATTCGAAGATGTATAGCTGTGTTCATATTATAAAGAGTAGATATTAGGATTAATCAGTCAAAATTAAGATGTTAAAAAAAGACATTGTATAATGTGATGGTTAAGCTTTTACTTAACATCTGCAGCCATAATCTGCACATCCTGACAATGAGATTTTGCTGAATTAAAAAACTATCTCACAAGCCTGCATCATTACTGTGTTTGCCATGAACTGGTGAAAGACAATGGGTGCCCTGGTGATGGGTGTGATGTGGTAACATAAATCTGAAGGGGTGTGAACCCATGCTCTGAATCACATAGAGTGTTATATGGTCTTACCTCAATAAAAAATAATTCAAAAACAAGTACTAGGCTGTAAATGACTAGTGATGTAAAGACATGAGGACAGAGGAAGCTAGCGTCTTAGCTTTCTCAACTAAAATACCCTGAAAGTATAGTTGAAAAGAGAACGAGGGGGAGGAAGAGGTAAACAATAGCAGAATCTCAGATCTAGTCTCCAGAGAGGTTGATTTAATAGGTCTGGGCTAGTAATTATGCACTTAAAAATACTTTGCAACATGAAAAAATTCATATCTACAGAAAAAAATACGGCTTCAGAAAAAAGGTTTTAAAATCTCCATATATTCCATAACTTAGGATGAACAGTATTAATCTTTTATAGTATCTATTTCCTCTATTTTTTGAAATATGTGCAAGCAAATTCTAAACATCATGTATCATATTAAACACCCGAGTCTGTATCCTTAAAAACTGGCATTTTGTTTTGTATCCAGATATATCATCACAACTAATAAAATAATAACAATTTCTTATCCGTCAAGCATTCCACTTACCCCCTAAAATGTCTTCCTATGGTTTTGGGGAATCCAGATCTAGATAAGTTCCATATATGGCAGTTAATTATTATAGAAATTAGTTTTGTTTTTTAATTAGGAAGTCCTTGTTCAGCTGGGCACAGTGGCTTGTGCCTATGAAGCTTCAGCCTATGAAGCAGCTGGAACTAGGGATCGTGGTTCGAGTCCCACTTGGGGCACGTAATGAAACCTAGTTCCCTAAAAAATATATAACTGGGCGTGGTGGCACGTGCCTGTAATCCCAGCTACCTAAGAAGCTGAGGCTGGGGATTACTTGAGTCTGTGGTACCCTGGGCAACGTGAGCCTGCAGTTCCACAGGCAAAAATAGCGAGACCTAGTCTCAAAAAAAAAGTCCTTGTTCACCTGAAATCACTGTTAACCAGTACCTCAATCATGCAGTCCTCTAGAATTTTAAAAGATTTATAAAGGGTCATAGAGTTTTTCTTTCAGTATATGATGAGGATCTACAGGTTTATCAGTCTGGGTCCTTGTTAGGGATCATGAACAGAACTGAGTGAACTGGAAAGACTGCCTAGATAAGAGTTTTGGATGGAAAAGAAAATATTTCTGAAGCAACTGTTTTCTATGCAGTCTTTCCCCAAAGTGTCCCTGTGATTAACAGATTTTCTTTTTAAACAGCTCAAGAAATAGCCTATCCAGCATTTCCCTTGTAGAGACGCATAATTCACAGTATATTAAATATCATTCCGTATACCAAAAACTCTTTAGTGTTGCTAAAATTTTATCCAGTGCTTCCCAAACTTAGTTCACTACAGAGTTGAGTTTTTCCCCCACCACAGGTTACCTCTTAAACATCTCTTGGACCATAGTTTGGGCAGTGCTGATCTCTTGATCTATACTACTGTTATTACTATTTCAGGGGTGGGGTTAAAGGGGAGGGTGCACCTGTAAGATTTTGTTCAGGCAAAACACTTTGTAATCACTTTTGCTTGTTTTCCTCTCATTCTTAGATCCTGTGATGTAGCCTGGCATTCTTATTCCTACTCAAAGTTAAGTGATTTTGAGTACATGATATGAGCTGGAAAACTTGCCAGAGTTAGTTAAGGATTTAATTTTTTAAAATTTATTTATATATAAATTTCACAACATTGATTTAATTTAAAGCCTCAAAATATAAAGACTCTATTGGTAAAAATCCAAATAACCCCCAGTAACAAGAATTTATGTTGGCTCTCATTGGAAGAAAAAGTAATTAATATTTTCATCAACTATCTTCTGTTTTCCATCACACACCAACTTAAAACTCTATGGGATAAAATAGTTAAAGGGACATACAGGTGTTTACCCTGAAACAAAACATGTAGTGGGGTTGTCACTTTTTCTTTCATGATGACCATACAAACATCTATAGGTGGGAGAGTGGAATAGGAGACATAATCAAACACACCTGAAGACAGATTAAGGCATCTACTGTAAAAGTGTCTCTATGGGGGACATACTGTTGTCAAGTGGCTGTACCCTCTCTGTGTTCCTCTCCTCCTATAGACTGCTATGACCGCCACCAGGCAGGGATGCCAGGTGGTGGTGGGTGGCGATGACAGCAGTAAAGATTCCATTTACCCAAGGGAAGCAAAACTATTACTCAAAAAAAAAAAAAAAAAAGTACCACTTTGATTCTGGAACTGCTCAGTTTCTCACCCTGGGTGGAAAAAAATGTCTTTGGATTTTCTTAGCACTATCTGGGCAAGTGCTCAGATTCTTTTCTCAATTGGAGAAAAGCAAGCTGTCTTTTCAGTAACTAGGAATACCACTCCTTCCCATTCCTCCTAAAGCTGCCCATTTGATTGTCAGGACCTAGGGTTTAAATTTTGTATATTCATACAAAAGTGCAGAAATAATAGAAGCCCTGCACTCTGAGGTTACTGTTGGTTATATAATATAGATCTAATAATTCATCATTTAAAATCCCACTGTTAAACTTTCTCATTCACTTAGGTTTATATTAACTTGTTTTTTTTCCTGTTTATGAGAATTCTTTTCCTTGACTTGTTTCTTCTCACATGGCATAGTGAAATGAAACTGGCTTAGAACTAGATGAACCAAGCTTCAATCCCAGTTTCATTTACTCTCTGTACGACCTTAGACAAATTACCTGACCTCTCTGAGGCTTCACTTCTTTACCTATGAAATTGTGATTATAAAGTTACCTCAAAGATTATGAGAATTTTATATATGGAAAATATGAAATTATGTATTTCATATTCAGTATGTGGGTAGTTGACAAATGTTGATTTCTTTGCTTTTTCTCTTCTCTGCTTGCATTACTTATCATCCAATCTCATTATTTTGAGAAGAAAAGAATAAACAACTTCTGTGAGTTTGTTTTCCTGTTTTCTTTGAAGTAATGTCACAGAGAGAGTGAAGGGCTAATCCTAAAGGAATCTGCTTCAATTTCCTGGAGCAGAGGAGGACTTGTACAAGAGAAGTAGCGGACTAGTGAACTGAACAGTGAAGACTGCTAGGCAGCACTGATGTTCTGCCCTTGCCCACATGAAATGCTAGGTATTTTTTTTCTCGTTTATTCTAATCATTTGTTTAAATAAATAATACCTAAGTATTCCTTTTGTGTTTATTTAGACATCAGATGACCTGTCTCAATTTGGTAAACGGGCTCTAGTCACTGCAGAATGCTAATGATCCTACTGATCAGGTATAATTAAAAAGAAAGCAGTTAGTGTTGACAAGGATGTGCAAGAACCATAACCCTGTTATGCTGCTGTGTTTATATTCCTATAAAATAGTTTTCACTTTGAAAAATAATTAAGAAGTCAAACCATCATCCCACTCATCAGTTTTACTCTTAGGCATCTACCCAAGACAAAAGGAAATAGCCACATAAAAATATGTATGTGGACATTTATAATGTTACTTACGATAGCAAAGATTGGAAACAATTCAAACATCCACCAAGCAGTACAGAGACAGTAGAGCACTCTTTAGCAATTAAAAGGAATAAACCACTGATTTGGGTTAAAGTAATGGATTAAATTCAAATATATGATGCTAGGTCAAAGAAGTTGATGCAAAGGACATGGTGTACGATTCCATTTAAATATCTAGAAAAGATAAATATGACACAAGGAGCATATAGTGGCTGTTTGGACCTGAGGGTAGAAATAGAGACTAAAAACAGGCATAAAATAATCTTTTTGAAATGTTGGAAATGGTCTCACACTGTGGTGATGATTATACAACTTACAAATTTATGTAAAAGTTATAGTATATTCTTGAAATAGATTTTATGATGCCATTTATAGTTCAATAGGGTTGTTTAAAAAGAATGTTCATTGTTGTGTAATTCATAAGATGAGGTCCACATCAAAAATAGCATTCAGTGATTGTGGAAAATATAACCAGGCTGTGTTTCTGGAAATAGGCACAAATCTATTTTTTTTTTTTCAGCTCAAATGTTCATTATTCTGTTACTGTGCCCCAACTTTCCTACTTGATAAGGCATAGAATGGTAAATGAAAAGGAGAAGCAGGATTGGGTGATACCAAGAAAAAGAGAAGGTATGAGACTAGAAAGATATGCAGGCCAGAGCTACCTCTGTATCAGCAGTAGCAGTCACAGGAGACCCAACAACATCCATCTGCTGGGAACAAGGATGTGACCAGCGCACCTGGCCATTTCCTGCCAGGACCCACAGTCGATCTTGCCCCAGCACCTCCCATTCCTGCTTTTTCTTGATTTTTAAACCTCAGCTGACTGTATACTTGCCCATCCATCAGTCCCTCCATCATCTGTGCACTGTGCACTGGGGTATCTCATGTATCTAGACCTGCTGAAGTGTCTTTACCCCTGTATGAATAAATTAGTCCAAGGGAAACCCTGTGTTGCAATAATTTCCCCCAATTATTTATAAACCTGCTTTCTAGTTGTCATTCACATACATGTACCTAAGAAGCTAAGGTTATGACTTTGCAATTTATATTATTGCTGAAAATGGATTGGATGAAATACTTAAAGAATAGGCAAGTTAGTGTTCAGAACTTGATAATTTAAGAATTGTCTCACTCAGTCTCAGTATTTCAGAGTAAAATTATCAAGAGGGAGGAAGCACAGTTTTCATGTGATTAAATGTGATACATTTCCAATACTTAGGAAGCAATTCTATAGGCTATAAAACAATCAGAAATTCTGTGAATCAAATAAATATCAAACAATGTGATGTACAGTACTTATTTCAAGTACAAGTCTATTTGTATCTTCTCAAAACTGAAAGTGACCTCTCAGACATAGCTGCAGTTAAATAATTTGGATTTTTAATTATATAGATTTTTTCCCCTATGAAAAGCTGATAGTACCTTACAAATAATAGTAACTACTAAATTCTAGTGCTATTCTGGGCACCTTATTTAATCTTCACCATGACTCTATAAAATAGGAACAATAATTAACTCCATTTTACAGATGAGGGAAAGTAAGAAAAAAAGGGGGCTGTCTGTTCAGCATGATAAATAGCACTTATTATACAAACCCACGTCTCTATGACTCCCAAGACCATCTCTTCAATCATTATACTATACATCCAAATAGACCCCATGATAATATCTAACAAAAATTTCTCACCCTTATTTTTATTATTGGGGAAGCCACAGGTGGTGGAGACAGTGATGTATTTAAGGATAGGCAAATCTGTTCTTTATAACTTTCTATACTTGAGTCATGTGGGCCTCTTCATTGGTGCTTGTTAAATTGCTCACTAGGTCAAAGATTTTGTTGAATAAGATTCTCACATTTTACAGAGTACTCACCTGAATTCTAGCTACAGGTTCTCCAGACAACCAGAACATTTCAGACTCTTCATTTGCTAAAAATCACTGGAGTAATCTGAAAATAAAAGAACCATTGGTTTTTAGGTTAGAGCTAATCAAGTAGCAATTTTGTTTGGTTTATTTTTAATGCAGAGATTTTTGCAACCATTCCACTGCAGAAAGGACACAAAATGAGATGGATCAAGAATATTGTCATATGGTGGATATATGCATATATTTTAAGTACCTAAATCTAATATCTTGTCTCAAGGTAAGTCACATCAAGTGCTATTAAAATCTTACTTTGGCGTGTTTAAGAATGTCTGTCTTCCTTATTCTACATCAAGCAAGAGTAACAAAGAAGACAAATTCTGAGAGTGGAGTGAATGATTTATAAGGGGTTAGGATGTAAAGTCTTTCTTTATGATGATGTGACTGCTGCAACTTTAATCTTTAGAAAACGCCAGTCCTGACCCCAGTGATGATACAGAAAAAATCATGGAGGCACACATATAACACAGGGCAACTTTTCCCATTTTCTCTCTAGAGATCACTGAACATAAGTTCAAATAATGTTACTCAACAATTTTTGTTTTCCATCAAAAGAGTCATCTCAAAACCCTTTAATCTGTCTGGCAAATGAATGCAAAATAGAAAAATTATTTTCCAAGTCTTGGTTCATAACCAATAACCATGTATTAGTAGATTTAATACATGGAAGGCACTGTACTTGACATTTCATATTATTATTTATAAATCCTAATATCTTTGCAAGTTAGGTATTCTTATTCTGATTTACAGGGAAAAAAAAAAAAGAAAACTAGAGCCAAAGTAGTTTAGAAAATTCTGTCTAACTCAAAATTCATGTGCTTTCTATCAGACTATTTTGCTTTTGATCAAACCTTGGCATATCACCAAGTATTAGATGATTTTTTTTGGTAACTTGAACAAACATTTATTAGTTGCTTACTTGATACCTAATTATTAAATAGCCTAATTATTAAATTAAATAACCTAGGATAAAACAACCTCCCAAAGTAAATCATGGACCTTGTTCTTCAGGAGCTCACAACTGAGTAAAAGAAATCAGAATACAGAATTAAATTCTAAGAAGAATGATTCTGACTGTATGTACTAGAGGACATTGGAGAAGGGAACAGGTATAAGCTGATGAGAACCATCCTCAAAAAGTGGATTCATTTAGTCCACTAGGAGACACAATTTGTATAAAGAGAGTGGGAGAAACATTCTACAAAGACCCAGAACTAGGAATGAGCATGTAAACAATAGTGAGGACAATGAGCTTGTTGGTATGATTATGTGTTATGGAGCAGAAAGAGTTGAATGCTATGGTGATTTCTCCCATGGAAGTTTATTGTCACACTGAAGAAATTCTGTTTCAGCCAGGGTCCAGGAAATACTTATCCAGGTACTGTTTCCTGTCATAGATATATGCTTTATTTTTTCACTTTTCCTAAAGAAAAAATATTAAACAGGAATCTCCAAACATTGATGAGACATTGATACACCTATGAATCAGAATTTCTAGGATCTGTTTTCAGTTTCAGTTGCTTATTCTTTGAAAACACAAAAGAAGCTATTACTGAACCACTTCTAGTTTCTGCTATGTGGGAAACATAATACAAGCACCTTCCCAACAAACACACACACACACACACACACACACACACACATTTACCCCATTCTAAATATGCAGACTATTGGAAGTAAAATACCAAGTTTCTGAGATACTTACTTGGGTAATGAAAGTGACCCTAAACTGCCCCATGTCAAGACTATTTCACAGCCCATTCTGTGCTGAAATAGAATATGTGGTAAATGATACTGTTTTAAAATAATGACAAAGTTGGCATTGTGTTGCATGTAACAGGAGAGACAGTGTTAACTGTCTTCATGGTCTTCAAGCATAGTTCCTAGATACAATATAATTTTTTAATGTCATTACAATTTTTCCATTACCTGGACAACTTGGGAAAATTTCCAATGAGCTTAATGACACCAGTTTTAATTTGTGCAAGATTGGGTGAGCAATTATTTTAGTGAGTTTTAAGAAGGCAAGTTAGCCTTCCAGACAAATTTTCCCAAGCTCCCTTAGCTCTAATTTGGACTTTAAAAATTCACTTTACTAACTTGCTGAGCATAAAAGATTTGGTTTAGCTATCTCAGCGCTGCAGTTTAGAAGGGCAAGGGGAAAACATACCTCTGGACTCTTGGGACTTCAATAAAGCAGCTCCAGAATCTATTCAAATGTACCGGCTAAGCAGTGAGTAGCAGAGACCATGTTTTTGTTTTTTTTTTTGTTTTTTTTTTTTTTTTTATAAAAGACAATGTCAAAGGATAGAAAAATACATTCGATAATAGGATAATATACCTGTAAAAACTGGCTCTACAAATTCACCTTGCCTTGTGGAAGACAGCACGTTAAAGGGAAGGAACAAAAAGAGGCTTGAAGGGGGAAGTTTCAAAAATTGTAGAATCTATTTTATACTCTTATAAAGATCTCTCGAATCCTTTCTTTTATCCCAATTTACCATCCCACATTCCCATTAAGGACTATAGTTTCTATATTGAGAAACGCCAGAATAAGGTTTATGGGAAATTCTTTGACTCTATTTCCAGAGCCACAAAACTCTAGTACTTGCTCTATTGTACGTTGTTGACTTCATTCACGAGTTCATTTATTCATCACTTATTGAATGTCTACAATTACTGCAGGTCTTTGAACAATGTAATTTCAGTCTTTTTTTTAATCATTATAATGTTGGAAAGTAAAATCAATTCCTAGTCTATCCCACTTTCCTGTATAGTTTGAATATCCACCCATGTGTGCACGGGTTTTGCTTCTGGTATGTCTAAATTGGCCCAGTCTGCATGAGTGTAGGTGCATGTGAGCACCCAAGGTTCTTCCTGTGTTGTCTCCCTGAACAGGATAGGCTCCCACCACCCACAGCCTTAGACTAGAATTTTCGTGTCAGAAAATGAATGAATACAAATAATTTTTAATATTAGAGTGTTTGGGGTATTTATTTAGAAGTTTGTTATGTTTTTATGACCAGAAATAGTCTATAAAAATTTAACTTCTTTATATCATTTAGCCTATGGTAAGGATGGTTTCTTAGTACATCATTTTGCTTAAAGTTGCAGTTACCAAGAACCTAACAATAATGCTAAGTGAGGACTTGCTGAGTAGTAAATACAGGTTACTCATAGTTCAGTGGAGGAAATAGACAAGCCAACAGAACTGCTAGTCCAGTATCAAGTGCAGTGATGTTGGCAAGAACTGAGGGCTTATGTTGATGGGAGGAGGACAGCAGTGGTCAGAAATTTTCCGGGAAACTCATATCTGAGAAAACTTGGCAGCATAGGAAGGATGAGTCCAGATGGAGAAGATAGAAACAGGCATTCTAATGAGAGAAACAGCATGAAAATATGTGTATGACTTTTGCAAAACTATGAAAGTTGACAGAGCTGCAAGAAGACTAAGTGATTTTAGAATTACAGCTTTCAGAGTCACCAGTCAGGCATCTGGTTTTCAGACTAATGAATTTGAGTGCTGGACCCCTGGATTTCAGGAGCCCATTTACAAGGACTGCTCTGATTGGCAGTCAGAAAACAGGATGGCAGTTTGATTTCAAACACAATTAACTCCATGAGACAGAGCATCTGTGTGTACCTGGTTGTTGATTAAACAAGAGAACCTCATTTCAGTTTTTGAAGTATGATCAGGAAATCCATCAAGATAATTTTTGTGTTGCTTTGATTTTACATTCACCTATTCCTTTCATACATTCATCCACCTACAGTGTTGCTTCTACTTTATGTGTAAAGGCCTGTTGATTTTAAAATGTGATCTATATTTTTTTAAAAAATGTGGTACATATACACGATGGAATACTACGCATCCATAAAGGAGGACAAACACATGTCATTTGCAGCAACCTGGATGGAACTAGAAAGACTCATATTAGGAGAAATAAGTCAAAAAGAAAAAGAGAAGTACAGGATGGTCTCACTTATATGATGGATATAGGGAAAAACAAACAAACAAATAAGAAAAAATGAAAACAACCAATGGGACTGAACCATGGAGCGAGAGAGGAGGAGGGGGAAGAAGGTGGGATTGGTGAAGAACACAAAAGATCAGGACAGTTAACAAATGTTAGTGAAGTGGGAAAGCCCTGGGGTAAAAAAACAACAACAACAACAAAACACACACACACACACAAACATTTACCAGATATCAGAAGAGAACAACAGGCCAAACAACCAACAACTGAACATCAACTTAACCAACCAACAATTTGCAGAAAAATGGGAGGAGTGACTGAAGGGGGGATACACAGGGGGGATATGGAGGGAGGAGGAGAGGAGGGATCAATTAATGCACAATTGTGACAAATCAATAAAATGAATTAAAAAAATTTAAAAAATAAAAGTAAAAAAATAAAATGTGATCTATATTTTTGATGAACATGCATTATTTATTTTCATTGTACATTCAAAACCCAGGATCATATGGGAAATGACAAAGCCACAGAATAAACCAGGACAGAGAATGAATTATATTGATGGATCCCCCAAAACTTGCCTTTGGATAGATAAATAGGGTACAGGAAACAGGAGCAAATACCCTAGGACAGAAGCTGGTATGTGAATTCAGGATTGGATACCAGGAAAAGCTGGGTCAGAGATTAGCACAGAATGAAACTTTAGGAGAGGACATAGCTCTACCAGTTGGTACCATGAAAGAAGTTGAACTCAGTCACACATGCACAATGGACCATTTTCTTTCTGCAGTATCTCTTCCTATAACTAAGGATGGAGTCCAAACTATAGCTCCTAGTTTTCTTTCATCTGTGACCTATAGTTCCAGCTGGGAGGTTGATTTTCTTTTCTGGAGCTGGCTTTAGTGACAATTTCACCCTAGTTTCATTGATATTAAAATACCTTAGGGGGGGAAATAGCCTGATTCACACCCTGTTGGGTAATACTAATTCCTACTTCTTGCTACAGATTGTCCCACATACTGGAAGAAGAAGAATTTCAAAAATAAAGTGCACAAATGAAGTAGAAGGATGAATAACTAGAAAAACACAAGAGGTAACTGAAGCTTGAGGATTTAGGGCTTTTTCTAAACTATCTTCAGGGGAGTTACCAGTCATGCTTACACATAAATGCTTCTTAGTTACAAAAAGATTTTAACTCCATGCCTACAAAATCCTATAAAGGTGGCCCCTCCAGGCTTTCATGGGGACCAATGCAAGTGAGAGACCTGGAGCTGATGCTTCATTGGCTATATGGTTCACCACTTATCAGAGCTGCAGAATAACAGATATATATGTCCTTGGCTTTCCAGAAATTCCTAGTTATAACTGTTCTTCTTTTTTCAATTTTAATATTTCCCCTTTCGTTCTGAAAAAAACAAACAAACAAACAAAAAAAAACAAACAAAAAAAACCAGTCCTGGTGTGCAAAATAAATTATGTGAGTGGCACCTATTTATGTTAGACCATTATGAACACATAGATTGGGGCCCAAATGAGAAGCTTTCAGTTCAGTTTTAGTGTTTTCATTGCCTTTCTGTACTCTCTGGGCTTGTAGAATCTGTTTCCCAATCTTAAAATGGGGGTAATCACTCTGACCTACTTCTAGGGGGTTATAAGAAAGCTTCCTGTTGTGTGTTTATCTTCTCAAAAGTCATTGTTTTGGTAGTCTATAAATTGGGACCTTTTTTTTTAATGAGTCATTAATATATAAGACTTTTTTCATTTAGAGATCTAAGAATTGTAATACCATCTAATCCAGTAGATTATGCTTTCATGAAGATCCACCCATGTTCTTGAACAAGCTACAGGGTGGAGCAGCAGGACATTCAGCCTGCTTAAAAAGACCTCTGGGTGCTTGTCCTTTGGGTGAAATATTGCATCTGAATGTGCTGGGATAGCTCAGGAAATGTTCATCATGATGGGTCATATCATCACTATCAGAGAAAGACTAGTGGGAAAGTGTGTCTGAAGAACCCCACCCCCCACACAGCACCCATAGGCAGGTTACCAATAGACCATTTCAGAGCCTTTTGAGTCATAATGTCAGGCACAAATAACCAGGCTTATTTCCCTGCCAAAGTCACATGCAATGTTGAGGTAACATCAAAAAGTTAAGGTTTAAAAGGCAGTTTCCTGTGAGTGCTGATTTGGGCACATAAACAGTGGCGTGGTTAAATGCCACTCTGTGTTTAAAGTAATTATACTTCAGACCTGGAATGTGGTGATGTGAAAGCCCCATTGCAGCAAACAAAGTTGATTCTATCAGCAAACTCTGCCAAGTCAGCTGGCTCCAGATGCTGTTTCTCCCCAAATCTACTACTTCCTATTTGGGACTATCTCTGGGAAAACCAAAACCTGAGAACAAATATGGGTGCACTGCCTCACTCTCTAGGGCTGGTGTCAACTTGTAACCCATAATATGTCTGGAACATGGCTTGGGGGATCTGGCCATAGCAGCTGTGTTTGCTCAGGTTCAGTGTAATCTCTTAGAAAACAGCCCACAGAAAACAGAAGCAATAGTGACTGGGGTCTGTGCATGATCCTGTTCTGTCAGATCCCGAGGGACTGGCTAGTCACTAGTCGGTACACCAGAGAAAGGCTGGTGGAGTGGGCCCGGCTTTCTGGGAAGGGTGATAAGCCTGGAAGGGAAGAGATGGTGACTCTTAGCAGCTGGATCCAGAATGTGTGGCTTCTTGGGCCGAGGCAAATGTCTCACTGGATGAGTCTAACTTTGTCTTAAATAGACAAAGGACATGGGGGGACTCTTGAATCCATTTCCACTTTGGAATCATACCCTTCTCTGGGAAATCAGACCCTGCTCTATATCTGGACATTCAGTTTCCAACCTTGAGCCAAACCAGTGGAACTTCCCTTGTGTCTAGGAGACTCATTTCTCTTTATCCTTACAGAAAGAATTTCCTTCATAAATCACTGCTGGCAACTATATTTGTGCTAATTAGCTGCCCAGAATGGATTTATTTCACCAGTTGTAAATTTTAGAGGAGTTGTTTCAGGGCCAACTGAAAAGTAGGATTCACAGAACAGGTTGAGCGGAGAACAGTTTTAGGTGACTGCTCCACAGAGCAAGTCAAGCCAGTTCCCACAGGGTTCGAGCAAAGAATTCCCAGTGAAATACCAGGAAAACGTCATGAAGTCCACTGAGATCAGTCCCTTCCTATTTTAAAAGCAAGGGGCCTGGGGCTCTTGAAGATGAATCAGCTTGCCCAATTACACCAAAATTTGCAGGTCAACTCTGAAAGGAAATAAGTGGTTCTATTGTCTGCAGGGGAAATACTTAAATACTTAATTGTCTTCTGGGATAACGTGAATATAGTTGTCATAAGCAAAGCCCTCAAGTCCACCTTTCTTTTTATCTTTTAACTTGTTTTCATGGAGGAATTTATATCCCCCAAGAAAGCACATGGGATATATCAGATTTTGCAAAAAAGCATATAAAGCTACTGTATAATTTTGGGAGCTACAGTGAACCAGTGAACCTCAATATTTGGACTTAACCTGTATTCTAGGTACCAATAATAAACTGCCAATTAACTATACATTAACTATGTACAATCTGAGTCTGGAATATTCTTTAAAAATTAATTAATTAATTAATATATTTATATTTCACATCTTTGTATTCTCCAGGGATCACCCACCACCTTCCCTCCCTGATCATACTCTCCCATCACCCCCTTTCCCCCAGTTGTGTACTTTAGTTTGGTTGTTAGCTTGATTTGTGAGTCTGAAATATTCTGTATCTCTCTGGCACTAAGAAAGGTTCTGTGAGGAGGTGATGATAGGGATGTTTGTTTTATGGGGAATTTGGTAAGAAATCTTGTCATATTTATGACAACTCTCTTATCATAAATTGTATCCTCTCTTCATATATTACCTCTCATGTATTAAAAGTTTAAGTTAGGATTTGCTTTTCCTTTCTCTTTTCCTCCCTTCTTCTCTTCATATATTACCTCTCATGTATTAAATGTATTAGAGGTTTAAGTTAGGATTTGCTTTCCTCTCTCTTTTCCTCCCTTCTACTCTTCTGTTCTTCCTCCCTCTCTTCTTCTTTCTGTTTTACCCTGCTTGTTCTCTTCTTCCTTCTGCTCACATCTCAAACTCCAACTGTATTATTTAATGCACAATCACTCACAGAGATGCTGATGGAAAGGATACCATACCGGCTGGTTACTTGTTGAACACTGTTCTCCTGTGCACTGGTTTAAAATAATTGCTTCTTCATATTGATCAGTTTTTATCTAGATATTATGAACATTCATATTTTAATATTAATACAAGAAGAAACTTCATTTTACAGAATCCAGAGGAGGTAGTTTTAGTCAGAATTGTTATCATGAGAAATTTCTAACTTAAGCACAGAGCTCTAATCTCTATGGTTAAGTTTAGATATTGCCCCCCAAAAATCAACTAGGGGAGGTACTAGATCATCAGGTAATTGATGATAATATTTCACAACCCATCACGTTAAAATCTTTTAACATAGAGAATTTGAGAATCATTTGGACTTCCTTAATATTATAATTTTATTTTTACATTTAAATAGATATTAAATACATTTATGACTTTATAGTAGATAAATATCTATTTATATCTACATTGGATGAAACTGTCAAATTTTTCATAAAATATATACTATAATTGTGTTACAATAATTATTTAGTGACTGTAATGGATTAAAATAGTTTGCATTTCAGGTAAATGATTCTGAAAACAACTACCCATCATAAGTAACCATCTTTGCCACAAAACCTGTTTCTCCTACAGGTTTCTTCATTTTTCCTGGTAGTTACATTAATTCATTAACATATCAGACCAGAAACTGGGAAGTCATTCTCCATACCTCTCAGGCTTACCCTTCACATATGCTCTGTCACCACATCCTGTCAATTTCACTTGCACAGTATATTTTGACTCTGCTGTTTTCCTTCCCATCTCCATACCCCAATATTGCCAAGACACCATCATTTCTTTGCAGGACCACTAGTAACAGCCTCCCACCTGGTCTCTCTTCTCTCAGATGCATTGTGCTCATAGCAACAAGGGTGACCTTTAAAGATGTAAACATGAGCAAGCTGTATTCTTATTCCAAATTCCTCAACATAGTACTAGATCTCTCACACTTTTCCCATGGCTCTCTAAACTCCAGCAGTCTTTGACCTTCAATTAGTATGTAAAATGATCTGGAACCTGTCTTTCTTCTCTTTTCTATTCAAACCCCCCCCAGTTTCTTTTCTTCCTTAAACAAGTATTTACAAAATGTAAATCCTGAAAAATTTTGTACCCAGAATACAGTAGCTATTAATCTCAAGCAACAGTTTTTTCTTTTAAAACCTACTAATGTGAGTTTTTATATTTCTAAGTATTATATATTAAAGTACTATATTAAGCATTGTATATAATGTTTAACTTCTTACAGACTCTAAATTCTATCAGGGCAGATACCACTTATGTCCTGGCTCAGTGCAGGCATAGCATAGATATTCCATACACTTGTGAATAAATGGATCACTATTATTATACATTTGGACATTGCATGTTTTTATTTAAGTACATGAGTGGTATGATACCTTTAAATAAGCTTCCTTCCACTCATCATTACCATCACTATCATCATCTACATTTATTGCTCTCTTATAATGTGCCAATAGTGTCTCAATTGTATCAACTTCTTTAATCCCTATCATTGCCCTGTGAAATAGATAATATCACTGCTCTTTTTTTCAAGGACATGGAGGTACATAGAGGTTTAATATTTGCTCAAGGTCTCAAACATAAAGATTGATCATAAGTGTTTCTTACATGTACATTGCATATGCATGTCGGTCATCTCACTGAAGTACATGCTGAGCTTCCCCCTAATTTTCCACACTGAGGAACACTAAGGGTAGATGGATGATTCCTGGTTCCTCTTGGTCATCATTCTCTCATTTTCTTTTTTTTCTCTCTCTATCCCCTGCATTGTTCTTCCCCTTCTCTCTTCATATCCCTACCTTCCTCCTCTTTCTCTTTCCCCCTTCCCCACTCCCCCCTGGTTATTTAGTACCAAAGCTTCTGACAGAGTCACTTTGATGTGAGGCCATCATACCCAAGGTCAGTCTTCCCACATTCCAAAGGTAAAAATGTGTGTGTTGAGCAGGGAATTCTGCCAGAACAATGACTCACTGTGTACATGCAAAACGGTTCAATAATAGGTCACCGCCTGAGCAGCAAGCAACATCGCCTGTCCCTGTGGAAAATAGGGGGCTAAGGCACAGCCCTCCTGTCATTTGGGAGAAGCTTTCTGTGACAACTGGGAAAGCTATACCCATCATAAACCATGTCCTGGCTTTTACTTCATGGACATGATTGGTGGCTTTCAAAAAAGGGATGAACATGAAATGAGTTCCTGACATGTCTGGTCAAACATATTTATAGTGAGCCTGTACACTCACCCTGTGTTATTCAGCAATTATATAAGTGGTGAAGTATCTGGTCTCCTTGCTTCTCCCAGCAGTTTGTTCACTTGATTTCTGTTTGACTTTGTTTTGGGGTCCATAATTCTTATTAATAAGAACTCCAATCAACAGAAATTTAGGATTATGATAGAATTGATCTAAACAACTTCCAGGTCCATTTTCTTCCAAGCCCAGCCCAAGTATCATGAAAAGGAACTGTCTTTTTTCTCATGTCTCAGTTCTCTGTGTAAACCCCACCTCTGGAATGGTTCTACAACATATGTCCTTTGTGGGCATAGCATGACTGCTGAGGGGAAGAACTCATCCTGGCTGACTTGGGCTCCCATAATTCACCTTTTCTCTAAGTAACTTCATAATGATTTTGTTCATCCTCAGTTCCCTTTTCCATTCCTCCCAACAGTTTTTCCAAATCTCTTCAATACTTTTCTAAATCCCCTCACTCTAGTCTGAGCCAGTAGTTCTTAACCTTAACAATCCATTCAGATCGCTTCAGGACTTAAAAAAAAACCCAATACCTAGGCTACATCCCGGACTAATTATACTAGGTTTTCTGGCATACACTCAAGCACCATCTGTATTTTTAAAGCTCTGCAGATAACTTCAGTGGACAACCAAGGATTAGAATCATTGCTTTCCAGTAGATAACTTCACTTCCTACTTGATGAGATAAAAGTATCTGATGTGACCGTAACATTAGATGAGACAGTAAATAAAATATGAACATCTCTGATTCCTAGTGGAGGGTAAATGAGTTGGTTAGGCTTTTTCCTTCATTAGCCTCTATGGCCAGCACATGTGGTATTGCGCCCTCCCCATGATTGTACATGCCTGGCCCAGTGAGTATGTACACATGTGATGGGCTCACCTGGACCTTAGAGGAAAGGCTAAAAGGTCAGCATCACCCTAGGGTAAGAGAACATGGAGAGGGAAACAAGAGAATGCCAGCTCTCTCTAAGAGGCCAGAGGAAGAGCATGAAGCTTGGTGGTGGTGTGGGGGGGCTGAAGGCTTAGGGGGGATCACCTACCTCCCAGTGGCCCCTTCCTGCCCTGTGTATTTGTGTAACTGCCAGAACCAATAAAGTAGCTACAAAGAGCCTAAGGCTTCATTAAAAGTATCCACTCTAAGATTTTCTACACACACTTTTATTGTCCTTCCCTCCTTTTTTAGGGGCTTAAAGTACCCCTCTTTCTATTCAGAACAGTACTTCAAACTATGTCATTTATACCTGTATCTTCTAAGACCCACCTGTCTCTAATCTTGCCTCTGTACTGGAACTTTGCCTTCAGACTGTGAGCAAGATTGTCTCCATCTTTTTGGGGGTGGGGGTGTTCTCCCCACCCCTTCCCCTTGTTCCCCCCCACTCTGGTCAATTCATCTCTTCTTTCACTGCCAGTTTTTTGTCAATTTTTAGTCCATTGGCTTCTTCCTCTTCTTTCCTGGAGCAATGTTCTTTTGACAGGTGTAGATGTGTTTTCCTGGGACACAGTAGCCTGTGCTTAGCTTTCCAAGTATATCTTTGTTGTGGATAACCAGTTCAAGCATGTTTGTATCCTTTCAGTGTATCCTCCTTCTTACTGGTCGGTTGCTCCCACCCAGCTTCTGTCACATTTTGCTTCTTCTTTGCTTTCTAATGCAATCTTTGGCATTGGGAGTGTTTCTCTTAGCCAAAGTTCGTATAAAATTTTTCTCAAACAGAATAGGCACCCGTGGATTGTTGGTCCGGTTTGTGGTGTGACTGCTGCCCATCTCTGTGACTTTCCTCTCTGCATGAAATGGGAGGATGCTTAGCTCACGCTGAAGTCATCTCTGAACTAGAGATTCCATTCCCATGTGTGGAAACCTCAGCGGTTGTATTTCTGAGACAGTTTGTCTCTATAGTTAGTCTCAAAGCCCTGCGTTCCATGGATCTGAAATGCTCTTTTGTCCTGGGCTTTACTTTTTTCTCCTCACCTCCATCTTCATGTGTATCTGCTGCTGAATTAGTGATTTAGCTGTTTCTGGTGAGGACTGACTCGATTTGGAGAAGACCAGAGAGGGTGACCCCTACCGACCCACCCGCTGCCCTTCACCATGGCTGCCACCACCCCCTACTTTGGCCCGTGAGTTTGGCAGTCTGGGGGTGCTGCATGGAAGGGCTGAGCCTCCAGGAATATAGATGACCCAGTCCCTGATGGGACTGGCTAAGTCTCCATCTTTAAGGAGGTTTCCCTGCTGTTTGTCAATTCGTGGTTTCCAATCTCCACTCTCCACTCTAAATACCAGGCTTTCTTAGATGTATTAATGCTTACCACTCTTTCCTAACTGGACTCCATTGTTACACCCACCACAAAGGCTTAATAGATTTGCTGGCTGGATCAAGACTCCACAATAGCATTTAGCAAATTCAACTGACATTCTTTAGTTGCTTTTCTCTTCTTGACTCTCAAAATTCCTGGAGGACAGGAGCCATGTGATGCTCGTCTTTGTTATTGTCAACACCTGGCGTTTAGGGTTGACATTCGCCCATGCCAGGTGAACTGAATTGCAAAGCAATTTTCCACCTAATTTGTTAAGTAGACTAATGAACTATAAGTGAATTTCTCTTAACTAGTATAATTTCATAAAAAACAGGTGAGTTCCCTCCCCCCCCATGAATATTTACATAGAAATTACCTAGGAAAATTACTAGGATGCTCTTTTGGATTTCATATGATACTGCAGAATAATGTCATTATTTACTTATTTCTAAACAAATCCAAGACAGGGATCCATATCAACATTTCCACACTTTTCAAGATCCTTGCCTCCACAAAAATATCATTAGTGACTATAAGAAAACAAATCAACAGTTGGCTTTATTTTATATATACTTTCAGAAATTAAAAATCATACCTGACACTGTCACCTGATTTTAGAATCTAGCTCAATTTCTTTACAGAGTCAAGGTAATTCAACAATGTGGTGGGCACAGGCTTGGTCACTGCCCTGAATTTTGGGAGGAGTAGCTTGTTCCAGTGCTTCTGTTACCTTTTGCTTTCCTCTTATCCTCTCTTTAAAAAGTAGAGGCTGCTCTTCAGTTATACTGTAAGTGCTTAGCTCCCTCAACAGACTAGCCCAAACCTTGGCCTGCCTGATTAATTTTCTGAGTAAATCTAAGAAACTCCTCAGTCATAGAGAACTTCAGATTGCCAAGTTGTATAAAATTCATAGACTACATGTATTCATAAGCACAAGAAAACACCTGTGAGCAATTAACCAAATACCCTTGATTTAGAGCCTTGGAAACAGGCTGATGGCCCTTAGCCCATTGGCACAGGTCTGTAATTATGTGAGACCACAACCAGTCATCCCAACAGACCAATTACAGGAAGGGTCATTCATTCAACTACAACATGATGCCGCCTCTAAAAATAATCCCGCCTGAGATTCAGAAAGAAGTATTCTTTCTAAGGGTGCTGCTTTAAAGCAATGAAACAAGTTTGGTGTAGTAGAAATATATATACAAATATATATATATATATACATATATACATTCTGTGGTATATATGTATATACGTACATTTTTTATCTCTATAAAAGTATATCAATAGCCCACAAATCCAGTTTTTAAAATTCACAAAATTTAAGAATCATATCTAAAAGTTCCACCCCAGAAAATGTTGCATATAACTTCTTTATTTCTGTCTGGCCTAGAAACAATATCTTATTAACAAAACTTATTAACTTGGCTGCTACCAACAGTGTGACTTGTGAAAGTAAATATCCATCTTTGAAGCAGTTCACTACTAACTCACAAAACAAAAATATTTTTTTTAATCCTTCCTTTTATTTGCAAGAGCAAATTCTTATCACTCTGCAGTGGACATTGCTTTATACCTTTTCTGGAGAGAACAATTAAATTTAAGCCCAAAACGACTGAAGAGACTTCGTATGCAAATAACCTAAGGATCCTGAAAACAGGAGTTCTTAACCAAGTATGACTGAACTTCAGGAGCTTTGTGATTACTCAGAAATTCTAGGAAAATTTTTCATACTTTCAGGACAGAGAAGTGGGTACTATCTATTGCTATAGGGTCTAATACACTGGCCTCTACAGGCTCTGATGTCAAGAATTAGCCTCAACTTAGGTTTGCTGCAGGAGTAAAATTCCTGCTAGATTTTCAATTCTTAGAGCTATACGAATAATATGATCCTCATTAATGATTATTATTTTGATTGATATTGAAATTACAATATTTTCTATGTCTAGGACTAAAATATAACTTAAATGAATATATTTTTAAAATTGATCACTCTTGGTACTTTTCACCATTAAAATATGACTATTAGAAAAACTAAAGTTAGGTAATTGGTTCTTGTTTTGTTTCTATTGATGGGATTGGATCTAGTTTTCATATATTTTTCAAAGGACCCTTTTTTCTTAGAGCAAAGAGGCTCTTCTTAAGATATAAATGCTCATCTCTCATTCTGCAGATTCTGTCTCAGTGGGTCTCAGAGAGTTTCTAGCACCAGGGAACTCTGATGAAAGGCAGGGATTTGCTTGGCCTACATTTGAAGATATGCAACCTTGGAAACACCTGGCATTGTTACTGTTTTAGACACAAGCATTGGCCCACCATCCCTTCATCTCTGGCCCAGAGAGTCTCTCCCTCTGGTCTGGAAGGCACATGTAAACAGGAATCTGCACTACATACCTTCCTGGGTACTCTACTTAAAACCTGAATACATTAGCAACTCTCATGTCAATCCTGCTGCTTCTGCATTTTCTATCTGGGTCATGAGCATCTTTGGATTCCTCCTCTCCCCATTCCCCGCCCACGCCAGCACATGCAAACCATCATTAAGGCCTATCAGTCTTTTTAATGTTTTTTTTTTTTGTGTGTGTGTTTCTTTGTCAACACTGTCTGGATTATTGACATAACCTCTCACCTCACCTTCCTTCTGGTCATTTTCCTCACCAGTTAGAGTTCATTTTAAAATCACAAATCTGATTATATTACTCCCCGGTTCAAAGGGTATATATCCTGAAGTCTTTATTATAGTTAAATGGTCTACCATAAACTCTCTCAATCCAAGTTTCACCTCTACTATAGCCCCACACAAGACAGACTTCTTCCATGTCTCCAAGCCCTTACTTACAGGTTTCCCTCTGCCAGAATACCTTTTCATTCCCTCCCTCTTCAAGACCCAAGTTATCACTATCTCTGCTATATCTGTATTTGGATTCTTATAGCACTTAGTACCTATCACTGTTGTATCACATATTACACTGTATTGAATTATTTGAGGTATCTTTTTCAGGAGAGTGATTGCTTTCAGTTCCCCTGTTCTTCCATGTTGGGGGTGTGTCTGTATTTGACTGTGAGATCCTTTGAATTATTCACTTTTGTCTTTGGTAACTTGTGTAGTACTGAAAATCATAGGGGATTTTTTTTTTTTGACTATCCAGAAAAGTTCCAAGTAGTCTTGTGTCTGTAAACCTTTCAAAAGTACAGCTCCCCAACTTCACAATCTAGAGTTTAAAGGTAGAAGAGATCTTCTAATTTGTCCTTTCTTTGGTGAGCAAACCAAGACCTGCAGATGTTATATGAAATACCACTTAGGAAGAGCCTGCTATCTTATGCCATCTTCATAATAACCTAGGAAGTTGGCATTTCTATTAATACCTATTTACAGAAGAGAAAAATGAGGGGTCTCTCTGAATTTAAACAATTGCCCAGCTAGATACCTGGTGAGATTAGATTAGAATCTAGTCTCCTTATAATTGACCTAGCCCCTTTCCTTTGTTTCATTGAATTGCTTACCACTTTCAACTTTACCATGTTGAAGTTCCCTGAGATATTCAACATGCATGGGATAATATTTTGTAAAGAAAGATGTTTTACTGAAAAGAACCACATTATGACCATGAGAGTAGTTTCAATCTCAACTGTCTCTTCAAATCTTTTTATCTGTTATATGAAAAGATTTATACCAATCATACTTATTATTAACATAAGATACTTATAGAAACAACTTAAGATCAGTGAGTGGATAAAATAAGTGGCATATATTATATTATTATAATAGAACTATATATATATATATATAAACAGAATATTAGCCATAAAAAAATAAATTCTGCCATTTAAGACAACATGGAAAGACCTTGAGGGCATTTGTTAATTTGTCAAAGGAACACAAATAGGATGTCACTTAGATGTAGAGTCTATAAAAGCTAAACTCAGAATATAGTGAGTACTAACAGCTAAGTAGGGAAGAAAACAAAAAGAGGTGGGTGGAAGGATACAAACTTTCAGTTATAAGATAGTTAAATTCTGGGAATTTTAAGTACAGCATGATGACTACAGTTAAAATATTATTGTATTATATACTTGAAAAATACTAAAAAAGTAGATTTTAAACATTCACTATACACGTAAAAGGCAATTATATGAGAGGATGTAGATGCTAACTGTTGTGTCATTTTGGTTATTATTTTGCAATATATACTGTATCAAGTCATCTTGATATATACCTTAGACATACATATTGTTAAATGTCAATTATTTTTCTATAAACCTGAAAACAATAAAGGATGATATAAAATTATGTGCCTGAAAGTGTTTACTGTATTATATTATTTCAACTAATAGGTATTTATGGATTTCTTTTGAAATATTTTGCTCATTATAAAGTAATTAGCATTCACTATGGCATAGTCAACAACTCTAAGGAATTAATAGAAAAAAAACTATCATGGTAGCTATTAACATTTTACATGATGCTTCTCATTTTTTCTATGCAACTTTTGTTTGACATATTTGTGATTCTATAAAGCTGTCTGCCATTTTTCTCATTTCACTTTATGACATTGACATTACTTATTACTACACAGTCTTCATAAGCATAACTTTCTATGACTGTATAATAATTCACCAATTACTTATACCATGATGCTCAGAGTTGTTTGACTCCCAATACCACAATGTTTAAAGGCATGAGGTTTAGCTACTCGCCAGGTGACAGCATTTACATCTCAAAATTTTTCTCAATTACCTCTAGTCTATTGTTTCTTTAAGTGGGGGTTCTCAGACCAGCACATTCTGTATCACCTGCAAAGTTACTAGCAAAGAAGACTTTTTGGGTCCTACTCCAGATCTGCTGAACGGGAATCTGCCTTTTAACAAGATCACCTGGTGATTCATGTGACATCAAATATAAACAATAGGGACTGAAGAAGTGGTTTTCAACCTTGGTTGTATTTTAATATCACTTAGGAAAATCTTCAAAATCCTGATGTACTGGTCACATTTAAAACCAAACCATTCTCTCCAGGACTGGGAGCCAAATTTCTGTCTTTTTTTGATGCTGCTATATTGATTCCTATGGGCTTGAAAAGTAGAGAGTAAAGCAAGCACCAACTGATTAGAATTTTAAGTAGCCCTCTCTCTATTTGGAGTTCTTTTAACTAGGTGACTCTATAAATTTACATGGAAAGCTCTGGTAAAATAAGACAAAGTTAAAAAAAAAACCCAAACTACCACAATGAAAACAAAGTAAGATCCTGCAATGTTTTAAGAAAATTTCAATTTAAGAATTTTTAAAATATACCTATTTGTGTTTTCCCTTCTTCCCCTTTTCCCTTCTCCCTTCTCTCCTTCTCCCAAGAAGTTTCTGGCCTCAATGGTAGTCTCTGGGACTCATAACCAAGGACCACAAAAAGTGAGTTTCTTATATCACAAAGCCAAAAAGCAATAGAAGGATTGCTCAATTTCTTCTCAATCATGTCTTTGTTCCTCCCCATTCTCCTACCTTCAAGTTCCAAATTAAATTCCTTCTAATAGCCTGTATTTAAACAAGGTTGTGGATTTGGAAAATGATTCTCTATGCACAATGTACAACCATAGGCAGACAGAAAAGTCAAGGCCAGAGCCATAAACTTTTTTCCTTAATTTTCTTTACAATGAATTAACCACTTAGAAAACAAACACCCATGTTAACTTGGAAGCCTTTGATCTCCTTATCCTGCAGAATGTTTAACCACTTTAAACATGGGACCAAGAGAAATTTACACTTTTTGAAACTAGAACTTGATATTGGTTCCCATTTTTCACACAAACTAGATCACAATGCATAGTCTGAATATTTTGAGTTTTATAGAGGAAGTTATAAAAGGATAGAGAGTACATGACAATATGCTTGGTCAATTAAAAATGGTTTTTTAAAATTCTTTCATCTTTCATCCCAGTTTTAGGGACTTTGAGCCATATGGCTCTAACTTATTTCAAATATTTGCCCCAATTTAATATTTGCTTTAAAGTTTGAAATTTATTTTAAAATTTGTATTTTGAACTTTTGTTTTAAGTAGTACCAAAAAAATTTAAATACATGGAGAGCTAGTAATGGCCAAATGAGTATTGGCACTTACTTTCTCACCCCCCTGATAACCACTAAACATTAAAGATTCTATTTTAAGTCTGAAAAGAGAATGGAATATGCACCGCCACCTCATAAGGGATTTCAGAATTTTCTGGAAAACAGAAAATGGTTGGAGGAATGTTGACATGCAAGAAGGGAGCTGGAGCATTTATGCAATGACATCCTTCTCCCATAGGTCCCTAGGTTATGGGATGTCCTGGGACTAAACCTGTGTGTAGGTCTCAGAGGTGGAACTGCCAACAAGGGCGTGTTGGAGTTTGCACAAACCTGTCCACCTCCATTGCCAGTGAAATTAGAGGTGGGCTGCAGGGACATGAATGCAGCTGGCACCAGAGATGACACCATAGCCACACAGACCTGGAAGTGGAAGAGCCAGAATTCAATTCAATATCTGCATGTGACAGTCCTATCTAAAACTTTCAAAGTCTTCTCTGCTTCTTAAATCAAGGGACAAAGGTGGATTTTAGATCCTTTAAACTCTGAAACTATGTTTATGTGCCTTCTGGGAGCTGAGAAAGTCCGTAATTCCTATCATATTTTCAAAAGGGTCACTGGTGAGTAGTTAAGAACCACAAACATAAAGCCCTAATCCCCAACATGACAGGTGAGATGACACAGTCCAGATGAACAACTTCTCCAGAGTCTCATCTCCTACAGCACCTCCTCAGTTCCAGTTTCAGAACTTCTCATCAGACTCACACAAGCCTTAAGTCCTTTAATTCCTCTTTGAGTCAATACACACCTTTTTGTCTGCCAGGAATGTCCCCTCCTTTTTTGCCATTTCCTCAGCCCCTTCCCCACCTGGTGAATTAGCTCTTATCCTTTAATATCCAGCAATAAAATAAAAAAAATCACCTCTCTAGCTGGGCCCTCCACTCCTTCCTCCTCAATTTCTTCCTCACTGGTTTCCTGATTGATACACAAATTCCTGTGTACGATCTTACCCCATAATGTGGTAGTTGTTCATGTGCTGATCTCTTAGAAGTATAGACCACACTCTCATTCTACCCTAAACCATAACCTGTAATAGTAGTTAGCTGTGATATGGATGCCATGAAGGAGGGAATGAATGGCCACATTCACTAAATTGACCAACTGTCAATTTGCCTCTTGTAGAGAACCTGTCCCTGAGAGGCTTGGGTATTCCTGTTCAGCTTATTACAAATTGTTTTGATCCAAATGCTCATTTTTAGCAGATTCCTACATACCATTTAAGAAAAAAGGAGAAGAATGAAAACAAGAAAGGAGGCTTGGCTATTAAAAATGGAATTAATCAGATAAGAAATTCAGTAGTAAGTTTGGAAGAGAGAGTAGGAGAATTCTCTTAGAAAGGAGAGAAGTTGCCTCAAGGCTGGCTCCTCCCTCTGCCAGTATCCTTTTCACCAGCACATCTGTCACACTGCTTGGTATGGTCAGGTCACCTGTCTCCAACTCCCATGGACAGTGCTTCCCTTAAAGTTGGTATGGTATCGCTTTCTCTCCTATGACCTATCATGTGCTTGTCACAAAGTGGGTGCTCACATATGTATGCATTGAGAGAATGAATGCTAAATACATAAGTAAGTGAAAGTGAGTTTCAATTGGACTTAGAGTTAAGAGGAACTTCATAATAACTAGCTCAGAGGATTGTGAAAAAGATGAGGGTAAATCCTAGTAATGACACCCTCACTCCCCAGGGAAGAACCGGACTAGGATATCAGGTAGTTCTAGTTTATCTTCCCAGGGAATGGGGGGTTATCTGGACAGACACAAAGGACTGCAACTACAAAGAAGAATTCTACAAAAAGGAAAGGGAGGCATGAGCTCACTCAGTTAATTTCTTGAGGAATTACCACATGCTAGGCTGTTCTTGTGTATTTTCTCACTAAGTTCCATAAAACCCTATAAGACAGCCATAATGTTTAGGGCATCCATTTTCTAGATGAGAAGGATAAGGTATACAGGTAATAAATATCTGAACCAAGATTCTAGAACTATAAATGATAGAATGGGGACTTGAGGAAAGAAGTTTGATCACATCTGTGTGGTTGTAACCCTGGGGCTAGTGTTCTTGGCAGAAGTTCCCACTGCCCGGCTGGCACTGCTGGGAGCCCAGTGAGCTCCCTCTGCTCATCGGGGCTGCTGGGTCATTGCCCATCCCTTCCTGAGATACCACAGTCTCCCTTTCCCAGAAAATGCTGTGTGGGAGAGAAAATAGCTAGGTTTGGGGCATAATGGGTTTCTTCTGTTTTGTGTTACTGGATTTGTTGCACAGAAAACTGCCCAGAACCCCAAATAATTACAGTAAGACGAGTCTGTTTCCTTCACGTGGCCACAGCAGACAGGCGTGAGCCCAGACGAGGCATGCAGTGAGTGCTGTCACTGTAAAGAGGCAAAGGTAGGCGCTTCCAATCTGGAATTTCCTGCAGAACCACAAGCACAACGTGGCACTTGGAGGAAGTGGGAAAGGCCCCCTCCTCTCTTTGAAGGTCACTGACTGGTTTCATTTGAAATACTCACTTATTAGAAAGACCTCTAAGGCATATGATTAAGGGAGAAAGATGGCAAGTTGTAACACCATTCATGTAGGTGGAGACCATTTTTGACAGGAAAAAGCCCTACCGAACAGCCCACAGTCTGAAGACCACTGACTGTCTGTGAACAGCAGTTGTCACTGAGGAGGGGGCCAAATGCAGGCGAGATCTTGTCTTAACCTGTAATTTAAAAATTTTTCAGAATGCTATGATAGTCACATAGTCTGGGTAATGAAAAATACATGGAATTAAAAGAATAAAAAGTGAAGGGTGAACCTTGTTTTTTTCTTTGTCAGTTAAAATTAAAGCCAGTGCTTTCCCAGTCAATTCCTCCTCTCAGTGGCTCCCCTCAAATTTAAGCCAGATGCATAATATATTTCCCACCATATAGGCCTACTAAACATTGGTATGTCCATTCGTGCTTCCTTGCTTCCTTCCTTCCTTCCTTCCTTCCTTCCTTCCTTCCTCTTTCTTTTTATGGATTACACACAACACACACAAATATTTTTTTTTAACATTGTTGTATTCTCCAAGGTTCTCCCACCACCATGTCACCAAAATTGGTATTTTCACAGTTTGTTCTGGCCAGAAGAGACTACGGAGATTTTAGATTCTCCCTTATTCTCTTCCCACTCTCCCCAATTTCAGCTTTCCCCCTTTTCCCAAGATTCATTTCAGAGATTCAATTCTAGAGCTAATTGGGGTAGAAATAACTCATGAACTGAGCTGAGAAGAGATACCTAGATAGTAGCTCAAAGTCATTAGGGCAGCAGTTGTAGGGGAAGGCTGAGAATTAGAGAGTCCTTTGGAAAGGGCTTGCCCAGTGCCTAATGAAGTGTGCATGCATGTGCATATATAGTATGTGTGTGCTTGAGCATATGTATGTATATACATGTGTGTGGATGCATGAGTTTATGAGCATGTATGTGTGTCACTGTGCATGTATGTGTAGGTACATTTGTGCATGTTTATGTGATCGATTAGTGAATTTATGAATTTGCCTATCTGTATGTGAGTGTAAGAGTGTGTCTTAAATGTGAGGATCTTTCTTTCCTCAGACCAGGAGTCCAAGAAAATACTGCTGGTGCTTTAAGACACAGTGCCAGACTTTTGGCTCTTCTACAGAGGACATATAGGCACCTCACTGTCTTTCTGGGTCACAGAGGACTTAAAAGGCACCATAATGTCTGTCTGGTGGGGGTCAGAGGATGTCCTTCAATTACTTTGGAGGGAATGTGCTTTGGATATGGACCTGTCTCAAGTTTTATTATATCATCAATTTTCAAGTAAATGCCGATTACTCTGATCCTGGGGGCAACAGGATGGAAACCAGGCAATGAATAATCCCTCTAGAGTGGCTCAGAATCTCCACCTTCAATACTGGAAAGAACACCTGTTCTGGGGTTAAGAAGTTCTAGTTCCTCCTGATTCTCCCTTTACAAATAAACAAGCTATTTATAATTCTAGATGATGTCCTTTTACCAGGTCTCAGAACATTAAATTCACATCACATTATCAATTCTTGCAAGGTCCACAATCAATTGTAGAGAGGCTCCAACTATAGAAAGATTCCTATCCCAGATCTCAAACAGAGAAAATGCTGTACACATTCTTAGTTTACTGGGTGCCTTTCCTGCAGATGGGGATATGGCTTCTTGCTGAGATGCCTTTTACATTGTGATATATATTCTCTCTGTATCCTCAGGAGAGCCTCAGGAGATGCAGGGGGAGATAATATGTTAAAGAGAACATATCTTTGGGGGGTAAGATAGGAGCAGAGTAATTATGCATACACCAAATACATTGAAAAAGAATGATTTATTTCTCACTTGATGAGGCAAAGAACTGCCAGTGCAAACCCCTTCTAAAACTGAAATAGATAACATAATGCAAATATATGTAAAGAAACCTGCAAAGAAATAAACAACATAGGAAAAGTATAGACTAACGCATTAGGTAGGTGGCAAAGGATAGAGATAGAATGAACTTTATGAACAGATGGTTGTATTTTTCCTTTGTTTTTGCTTTCCTTTACCCCTCATGTACCACAGGAGATCAAGCTCATAGAAATCATTGATACTTAAAGTTTATAATCACCAGAATTGGACTTTTCACAATCAGCATTAATGGCCAGTTGTAGTTTCAGAGAATATGGTGTTGGAACATGGAGAAAGGCTGTGACAGTGTAAAGGTGGAAATGAACTTTCAGAACATTTTCCCCTGGAAAACAAAGTCAAGAAGGATGAGAAGACTATGGTACACACTGCAGAGTTTCCACTCAGCATTATCTTACCCAAGGTCTGCTCCTTGGTATTTGTTGAAATATATATATTGGACCATAGAATTTTCTCTTCTCATCCCTTAGTTCTCTTAAGTTCTGAATATTTACTCCCCTAACTGGTCATTGGAGTTTTTAGCGTCTCTTTTTATTCCTGGTCCAATTATATCCAATTTCTTTAAAACATGATTATTTTAACATTATTTTAGTAATAATCTCTCTTCCTCCTAACTCTGACTATGCAAGCATGCCTTAGAATGCTAATTATTTGAGCTGCATAAACAGATGATGGATCACTCAGTGCCTCTCCCTTAAGTCATCTCTGAACCCAATGAGAGACTGAAGCTTGGTCAGGGGTCAATTGTGTCTTATGCATCCTGATACCTGACACTTTTCATGTAAAAGGTAATTAAAACTGTTGACTAAACTGTGAACTGTTGGAACAATTTTTCTCCAAGACCTGCAGCATTACACACATAAAAACATTTGCCCCAAACCCCTCCTCCCAGCTAGCAATCTAGCTCTTCCCAGGAGCTGTAGATTTTAAGACAAGTTTTCCCACTCTTGACAAAACTAATGTTTCTTTTCCTAAATACTGCACTCCCCTTATCCTCAGAAGAGTTGGCATCCTTGTCCCCTCACTGCCCTTCTGTTCACTCACTTACCTTCCCTTGCTTCTCACTCCTCACATTTCACTTGAGGAAATTTTTTTCACCAGAGAAATGGCTACAAAAGGCAGGCTATATTTATAGCAAAGGAAGAATAGCAAATATTCTTCCTTTAATACATTGGAAACAGTGTTTTAAACACTATGTGCCTATTACCACTTGAGTGGCTAGTTGTTTTATCTACATTATCTTCCGGAATGCTGAAAGAAAAACCCAGAAAGGTTGTACATTTTCCTTACTGGAGAACTGGAAAACTGAGGTTCAGGGCAAGGGAGCAGTTCATTCCAGTTTATAGACATGTTACCAACAGACCTGGTGTTTGCACCCTTATGAGCAGTTCCAAGCTGAGGCTCCTGGACCACTGCCTCCCAGAGGAAATCCTTTTCCCCTTAGATAAGCATGAAAAATACTTAATATATTATAATTGTGCTCTGCTTTTCTATTCATCTCTAGTATGAGAAAAGAAATAATTTTTCACTCTATATTTTTCCTTCTTATAAAAGTGATATTTGTTAATTGAAAACCATTTACGAAATACTGAGATGCAAAAAGTTTAAAATATAAATACTTGTCATTCTGCCACTTAGATATACTGTCTTAATTTTGGTATGGCTCTATAAAGATTTTTCTGATGGGAACATTTTTATGGGTCCATGCTCTATAATTAGTTCAGATTGGAAATATAATTCTATGCCAATAAACAACTCTACAGTATTCCATTGTGTGAATATACTGTTCTTTAACCTTATTAAATGTGTGTGTCTAGCAATTTTAGAATGAATATCTCTGTAACAATTTCTAAGATTCTTTGAAGATAAGTAATATTGTCTGCTCATTTATAAACATAAGCAAGCAGGCCCCCCCAAAGTAGTAAAACTAAACAGAAATAAATAAAAACCTTTAAACTAGGAATTGGCAGACTTCGCTTGTTAAGGGGTAGGTAGTAAATGTTTTAGCTCTCAGGCCACATGATCTCTGTAGTAACTAGCCACCTTGCCATTATAGCCCCAAAGCTTCCAAGAACAATACATAAATAAATCTGCCACTTGGATGTCCATGAAACTGCAGACACTGAAATTTGAGTCTTATTAAATACCATAAAATAATATTCTTCTTTTCAGTTGTTTTTAAAACCATTTATTACACAACTCACACATCCCTCAGGCTCTCCCCCAGGATATTCCACAATTTAAAAATAAAAGCAGAGTCTAATCTGGTATAAAGTCTGGGTGGAACATTATTTTGACAAAAGAAGGGCAGGTGATTCAAAAGCAGGTGACAGGTCATCTTTGACCAATGCCTGCTTGAAGTCATGCATGTCACCAGAGCCAAGACCAAGTGACAGAATCAGTGAGAATTCTCTCTCCAGACTTTCCTTCTGGATTTACAAACATACGTGTCTGGCTGCTACTCTTTCCAATATCCCACAGGTTGAAAATTACCTACATGTTTTCTTTAGCTAGTTTTCTTTTGGGGAGCATATGATTACATGAAAAAAAGTAATTCACACTACGAAGTGATTGGCAGGGAGCAGTCCTCTCTCTAGGAATTTCCATTGAAAAGAACATTCATAGACTGACTAGATGTTGAAAAAGCCCTGTTTGAGTAGCAGGATGCCCAGTTTTTCAATCTGGAAGTTGACTTTGGTGTTTCGAGGTCTGCCAAGAAGACTAAGGAGACTTGCCAATGGGGGCTCAAAATTTCTTAGGAGAACAGGGTAAAAAATAAAAATTCAAATAAAAGATGATTAACTATCAAGAAAATGATAAATGAAATGATGGAGACTATAGCAATTGCTCATAGGAGCCACGTTCAAGTCTTCAAGGGCATTTCTGTGTGTATTGGTAGACAATAGGACCTCATCTTCTGCCTTTTGTGAAGAATGGTTTCTCAACATCTTTTAGGACAGAGGACTTATCCACCCAGGCTTCCTACCATCTGGTGTGACATATACTATTGTATGCCTAAACAATTTTTAAAAAGAGGTGCTTGTTATTGTTTGTTTCTTACTAAGTAGTGTCCAAAAATTGGAGGCAGTTCTTGAACCTTTCACTAAATTTCTAGTGTTTGAAAAGCTCCAAACAAAATGCATCCATGAACCTTTTAGTGACAGAGCCTGGGAACATTGCCACTAAGTCTTAGGTAACTACAGGGCAGGCAAAGAGAAACAGGGCAACATGTACTGATATGAATACATTTCCTACAAAAGTCTCCTTTCACCGAGGCTGAAGTCACATGAACCTTCCTTCCTGATAGACCTGCCTTCAATCTCAGAGTAGTGAAACCCCCTCAGAGGTACCAGACAGAAGTGGAGTAAAAAGGTGGCCTGAGAAACATAACAGGCATAGACCCAAGGAACTGAAAACCAGTGGGTTTTCTGGTATAGTCACCTTTGCTTGCCTTCCTCTTTATCTGGAGCAGGCAAGGGACTCCAAAAGTTGGAGCTCAGTTCTATTCAGAGCACAGGGAGTGCTGGGAAGTGTTCTGTTCACAAAGTGCCCCAAGGAACCCCTGGACTAGCTGAAGCAGCTGGAACTAGGCATCAGAAAGATGCCTTCTAAAAGAAAATGGTGGAAACTGCACCGTACATCATGTTCTGAAAATCGCTGCCCAGTTATCCTTTTTTTAATCTCCCAATTTTATTCAATGACAAATGCTAATAGGTCATTAAAATAATATGCACACAGTATTACTAACCCAGACTATTGGCAACTGCTGCAAGCTTTTAACATTTCCTTCCTATAGCTGACCACCGTTCCACTTCATCTGGCTTCCTGCCTTTGGCAATGGCCAGGATTTGATGGTTCAGAGAAAGGCAAATTGCCTAGCTAATTAAAATTGGTACTTCTGAAAACATTTTTCTCTCATATTGTCAGGCAAAGTGCAATGGGTACAACTTTCTTTATGAAAGCCAAAAATAAATTCTGGGCTTAGATGTTGGAGATAAAATTGCTATCTTAAATTCTGAATTGCAGTGAAATAAAGGCTTATCATGGAAATTGTTATTTAGCTGTAACTGTGGGGGTGTAGGTATGATACTATTTTTAACCCCTTTTACAAATGGATGTGTCAAAAATGTGAGGAAATAACCAGAATTTGGTGGCCAAATGCCAGGGTGGTTAGACATCCACAGGGAACTCTTCTCCCTTTGTAGTTGTAATTCTACACCTGTTTCTAGCCTTTCTCACCTTGGTTATAGCACTCTGCAAGAGTCAAATGGATTTCCAACATCAACTACCAGGGAATAGTCCAGATCTCTGTTTATAAATAATGTCCTAATTACTGGTGCTCTTCTGAAGTATGTTACTGAATGAAGCAAAACCTTAAACCCATGAGTTTCAGCATATCTTATTTTACCATCAAAATAATAACACTGTCTATGTTCAAGTAACTCATTCCTTTTGGCAATTCAAAGCTGAGCTTGAGGGAAAGAACAGGAAAAATACAAAACAAACTGTCTTCTTGCGTATATTTTTTCTGCAGAAAAAGAGAGTGTGCTGTAAGTCTTAAAAAATTAGAACAATAACAATGTCACCTCGAATTTATGAAGCACAGAGGTTTTCAGATTTGCGATTTCAAGTCTTTTGACAACTTTTTTTAAAAACGTATTTCATATGAGAAAAGTTGGGTATCTGTGTTAATGGTCAGAGCTCAAGCTGGCAGAGGAGGGAGGGGCAAGGGGGCGGAGCTTGTGGAAATAGAGGACCCCCCCCCCCCAGATTCCTGGTTGCCTTTGAATCCCAAATCAGGACCAAGGAGCTACTTGGAGCCCAGATTAGACTCCAAAAGAGAAACAAGCATGGAGGAATAGCAGGCATCAGGGGCATTTGCTTGAGCATTTAACCAAGACTAATTTTTACCTGGGAGGTCACTTATCATCCAGAACCCAACTGTAAAGCTTGAAGAAAAAAGCCTGTCTTCCAAAGACCATGGGACAAGATACCTGCACCCTGATTATTAGTTCCCAGTTAGGCTTGGGGTGGGGGCATGGATGAAGGTCTGGCTTTTGTGGCCACATTTTTCCATGTTTTCCAAGATTACTGAGTATTATGCTGATTTGTGTTTGGTTTTGTTTTTAGTTTGGTTGTTTTATTTTTTTCTCCCCTCTCCAGCAAAACTATATTTTTCTCATTCTCTTTTTAAATAATTTATTTGCCAAAGAAGACACAAAAGAGAACTAAAGGAAATTCAAACTAGGGAATTTTCCACAGGGAGAGAAAGGGGATGACATAAAAGGGCTTCTTTCTTCCTTAAGCTCTATACTAATATTAACCTCAGCAGTGAGGGCCAGCAGCTTTCTCCAGTGAAAACCTTCTGTTTCTAGGCCTATGTCTTTTCCCACACTATTCTCTTCAGGGGTACAGTGTCCTTGGGCAGTTGGCATGCCTCCTTGGAGACCACTCAAAACTCTCAGTAGACTTGTCTGCTGGGCTCTTAGAAGGCTCTAGAAGTAGTTGCTATGTGGGAGGAAATGTTCTAAGTCTCCAAGGGAATGTTCTAAGTATTCTACAATTTTTTTTACATGTATGTCTGTTTTCACACAGTGTTGCAAGCACTATTATCACCCCCATTTTACAGATGAGTGGAATGATGCACATAGGTTAACTAACTCTCTTAAGTTACTTAAGAGTTGCTTGACATCTCTCTTAAAATGGCCCTCTAAAAGGTATCAAAGTACCCTTCCTGTTTACATATTTATATTCTAGCTAATTTTTGCCACACAGCCAAGATGTTTGTCCCATGACTCTGCTCACTTCTAAACCCTTTGCTTGGAAAATGGCCCCACCAGATTCCTCCCAAAGTTCTGTACTACTCATGGCCAGGGCACACACCATCTCTTCCAGAGAGCCTCTCCTAATTGCCTTGAGCCAGAGTGAATCTTATTCTGAAGCAGCAAAGTGCTTTAATTGTTCTGTGTGGCATGACCTATATCATAATGGCTTCTATGCTCCTTTTATCTTTAAAAACACAAGATGAACACTGGAAGGGGTGACGCATATCTGGCTAATCCCTGTGTCCTCACATCATTGGCTCATGCATTGGCACAGTGTCCACAATGTTGGTGGCAGAATTTATCACAGGACAGAAAAAAATGCCTGAAATATGTACACTACAGGTTGTGTGGCTTTGTGAGCAAATATCCTCCTTAACACGTTGAAATTGGGTTCAGTGGATATAGTAAATACATGTTTATAAGAAGGATATTTACATTCAGTCAAACGCTATGCAATTTTTCCTGAGGGGCGAGGCAGCTGTGAAGTGCACAGATCTATAACAGCAGAGCAAGAAATCTGAGCACTCCACATACACATGTGGGCACCGTCAACCTCTGGCAAGTCAGATGTCACACTTCCCTCTGCATCCTCCTGTGTGAGAGAGTAAGAGTTGTCCAGTTTCTCCTACTGTCTTTTCTTTTGAGCCGGGCAGTGGAGCTCTGTGTAGGAAGACTCCTTCACTCACCAATATGCCCACATTGCAAAGTGGTAGTCAAAGGCAATGAACCTTGGGTTCAGTCACAGCTCAAGCTACTACCCTCAGGGTGCAAGGTAACCCTATTCTGGTGTGCTTTTAAAAAGTTATGATTGATGACATTATACCTTCAGCCTGTGGGTAACTTATTAAGGAATCTATAAGCTTGTCTCATTTTCATACAAGTAATAGGAGAAGCAATCTGGAAGAGAGGAGCCAGCACAAAAAATATTTTGATGTGATGAGTTGACAGAATTTTACATAGTATCAATTTATAATATTGAGAGGTTAAATAACCTCTCAATCCCAGACTTAAGCTGTTTGTAACGTTTCTTGAAGTCAATAAAGTGAAAATTCTTGACTCTGGCTGTGTTTCAGATTACCTGTGGAATTTAAAACACAGATTCACACACACACACACACACACACACATACACACACACTCCCTAGAAATTCTACAATTAGAAAAACTGTGTTCATCAGTCTTATGTGAAGCCTGGGTTGATGTGACAGTGAAAAAAGAATCATAAAAATAATGGACAACTCTCAGTCCTAGGCCTTCTCTCTCTCTCTCTCTCTCTGTTACTGCTTTTTAATCAAAAAAGGCAAAAGAGAGGAACAACAGTAAGAACATTAGTTCTGCAAGCAGCGAGTCTTGTAATATTTCATAGCTATAGAAATATGGTTGGATATGATTTCAACACCAGTACAAGCAAAACATTTTTCATAAGCACAAACCAATGTATATAAAACTCAACAAACTCTTAAAAAGACTAATTATAGGTTCAAGACTGTGGAATTTATATTCTGTTTACATTCACTTATATAACACTAACTAATTGACAATATTGTACTTGAAATAGAACAGTGAAGAACTACTGTTGTCTGAAACTCGAAGGGAAGCAAACTGTTTATGGAAAAATTTAATGAACCGTAGTGTAAACCAAATGGAAAAAAGTTAGTGCTTTCTATTCTATAGCATATAATTGATCTACAATATTATTTTCAGCTTAGCCACATCATTGCCTCGGCTGTGAAACCCTGGGCTGCCCTTGGTTTGCCAAACGTACTTACTTTTGATGCTGTTAGGTTTCATTCTATGCTATCCACTCTAAATTCTCTTCTTTTCTTTCTGATCCTTCACTTCGGGAAGGGACCTTTACACAGTGAAAGATACTTTTGTATTTCCTTTCATCCTGGGAACAGATTTTGTTTCAATCCTTACTAATATAATCCACATTGATCAGTCTCATTGCATTCTGTTATTCTGCTATTCTGATATTCCAGGAATATCCTTCTCCCACATCTCTCTTAAGAGAAAGTTTAAGTGTTTCATGAACCGATCTGAAGAAATGGGAGCTAATAACAATATATATTTTTATATGCCCAGGAAATAAATTTGAGTCCAAAGGATAGTTTAGCAATAATGCTTTAACACAAAGTTGACACTCTATAAGATGGGGGGTTGATGTAGCTTTGGTCACATAGGTTCATTCAAAATCTCTCAAGTTATATTTTGTAATCATCAGTTAGTCAGTCTGCTGCAGGAACACTGGTTCTCTGGTTCACATGGTCCCCAGGGATGTAATAAGGTGGCAATGTGAGACCATAAGACTACCCATAAATCTCCTCTTTTGGTGTCTAGTGCAGCTCAGGACTCTTTCGTAAGGCTGGATTATCCAGAGTTAATATAACAGTGTATTGTCTGACTCTTTCTCTTCTACACAAGTTCTAGCAGTCCCCTTGATAGCACCTTTTCCAAAGGAAGGCATGAAAACTAAAGCAGTCAATTTGGCATTTGCTTAACAGCTCTCACCAAAGACCTGTTACCTGTGAATAGTAGGGAGACTTCTAGGTCTATTTCCTATTTCCCAGTGTTGTATATATTTTGGGAAGTATACATTATGGAAAGTTGTATTCCCATAATATATACTTACCAGAAAGGAAGGTTAAAACATTTACTTATTTTCTGTTCTTAGAAAGTCTCCAAAAGCGGTACAATAAATGCCCCAAGTTAATTTAGTTTCACCAATAATTCACTCTGGTTTTCTATTTCACACACCTTATTTTGCTGTCCCAAATGTATATCTGTGTATGCAGGCCATTTGGCCCTATCTTTGGTCCAGAAAGTATAGAAATTCTATCAGCAGTGCTGCACAGACAGGGCACAGACTTGGCGCTGTTGAGCTGTGCAGGACAACACCACCAGAGTGAGGCCCTGCTGGGGGCAGGGGTCTCCGGGCACCTCTGCTCTCCCAGGAGCACCAGCAGGTTTGGGTGGCAAAGGCTCCCACTTGCCACAGTGCCGGACTCTCTCTGATCATAGAGTCATTGGCCTTACAAAGTGTTTGTCCCAGCTCCTCACCCCAAGGGGTGGCTTGAATGGTGCCATCCCTTGGGAAGGGCCAGAAGACAGGTTTTCCAGAGGTGTGGGGTGGACTGGCTGAAGAACCAGGGAGAGAGGAAGAATCCAGAGACACAAGCTCACCCTCACACTCATCACCCCCCCTCCACATCCCTTTTCTCTCTTTGAGTGAAAAGCAGCATTAGGAAAAGCGCAGAGATTGGTCAATATATATTGTGATAGATATCAAGAAGAAGGAGAAAATTAATTTGGCTGGACTATTGAATCTGCATCAAAATAAAAGAGATAATAATGTCCAAAATTCCACTTTTTCATGGTTTAAACATAACAGCAATGGCTAACATTTTGAGCACTTGATTTATTCTGATACTTTTCAGGCATGATCTCATTTAAACTTCAAATTTTAAACTTAGTGTCCTCATCTCATGCACCAGGACGCTGGAGTTCAGAGGTTACAGAATCTGTCTGATTACACAGCTGTTTCAGCAGAGCCTGTAAGGACCTCAGATGCATGTGCCCCTGACTGGGATGCATGTGACTGAGATCTAGTCTAAGCACTAGACCAACCCGAGATGGCAGGCTCCACACTGACACCAGGACTGACATTGCTAGTTCACACAAAGATGCATGGTGGGCAAGTCCTTATGCTGGTCAACAAGACTGATTCTCACAACAACCCTAAGATTGACAGAGCAGTTGGATTGCTCCAATTTCCTACTAAAAATAAAAACCTGAGGCTCACATTGATGAAGTGATTTAGCTAAGGTTAGAAATGAATTGGTGAGGTAAAGCTACAGTTGAGGAAGGGATTAGATTTCAGTCTGAGCAGGCTTCACTTAAGGCAAAAGGCAACAGGGGAGTGTGAGATGTTTATAAATCAGGCCAAGTGAAATGGCAGGTCACATCTGACTACTTGGGATAGATTGCCTTGGGCAGCGGTGATACTTTGCACCCAGTTAAATCATTTCTCCAAACTGGTTACTTGCTGCATTCAGATCAGATTTCTGGAGACACCTCCATGCCCCTTGAGGAAGAAATATATAACCACCAGGATTTAAAAAGACTCTGAAAGTAAATTTCCTTTTAACGCACTGCATTTCCTAATTGAACTTTATAGCCCTCTTTTAATTAGAGAGTTATAATTACTGTTGTTACTGTCTTGAGAGTATCAAGGCATTGGCGTTTCCCAGTGTCTCTGAGCCATGCTGAGCCTTATCTAACAGAGAAAGGCTGTCACCTCAACCAGATCCCTCAGATACCAGGGAGCACTGGGTCTACCTTTATAAGGATACTTGCAAAATTTTTTTAAAAAAATTAAAAAATTAGTTAATTCTCTATTTAAACTCAAAACTATTTCCTGTCCTTGAGCCCTAGGGTTAGAGGGGTAGTGGAACAAACATGTACCCCAACCTCTGTCTTATTGCTGAGGGAGCAACAGTATTTTTCTCACTCCATGGTATTTTGTGTGTTTGCAGTGAGGTGTGTGAGACCATTCTGATGGGACTCTGCTTTATTACTCTTCTTCAGCCTTAGATCCTTATATATATTGAACTTTCTTGTACTGTTTCATTAGAAAAATAAAAAAGATTCTTTTAGAAAAAAAAAAGGAGCCAAACCCAATGCACATTAAAAATTGATGATAAAATAGAAAACAAGATTGGTATTTGAAAATTCGTGCATGGAGCAAAATCTAGATCTGATACTTTCCATAACTACCACAGTCATATCAATCTGTCTGAGATGTGGTGGTATGGACTGAATGCTTATGTTTTCTACCAAAATTCAAAACAAGGACAAAAATCATTTTAAGCCCTTGTCCCAATGTGATGGTATTTTGAAACAGAAACTTTAAGAGGTAATTTGGTTTTAAGGAGGTCACAAGGGTGGAGCTCTTATCATAGGTTTAGAGCCTTTATAAGCTGGAGAAACCAGAACTCTTTCTCTCTGTTTTGTGAGAACACATCAGATATGGCCATCTGCAAACTAGGAAGCAGACCTGCAGGCACCTTTGACTTTAAACCTTAATTTTATGAAAAATAAATGCTCATATTTAAGCCATGAGTCTGCGACAATTTGTTAGAGTAGTCTAAACTAAGACTCCCAGTTTTCCCACTGGTGAAATGGGAGTAGTAAAGTTTTGAGGTTTTTTTTTTTTTTTTTTTTTTTTTAGGAAAAATAAACTATTTTTTAAATGTAAGATAAATTTATGAAGGAATAGAGGAGGGAGAAACCAATGGGAGGAATAGCAAGTACCTTTTTCCTGATTGCCCATCCTCTGAATTCCTTTTCTGTGTTTGGGGACATTATCATGTTGTAGTTGGTGGGGATGGGAGGGGTGCAGCAAATAATACTCTCAGGGACTTCAACACTAGAGTAACAAGAGAAGTCTGAGCAGGTCAGGGCTCACTTTACTGATGGTGGCATCTCTGTCCTGTGGCAAGGGTACCATAGCCATAGCTCGTGGTCTCTAAAGATGACAGCCCTTCAGTCACGCTGCTTATGGAACATGACGGTTCCAATGTGAGACTCCTTTGTTCCCTATCTAGATCCTTATTCTGGTTCTCTGTCTTTCCCATAGTCTCTGAGTTTCTCTAGGTTCTTTCATTTCATTCCTCACAGCTTAGTCAGAGCTCTTTCAACTGAGACATATCACATGCACTGACATTGGCCTATCAAAGTGTTGGCAAGAGACTAGAGAAGTAGTAGCTTTAATTGATCTAAGACTCTCCACTAAAATTTATCTTAAAGGAAATGGGGGAATAATGATTTCTATTTGGGTTTTCAGATTCTAGAAGATATTTTATCAGAGGGCAGATTTTCTGTTCCTGTATTTATAATTTCTGTTACATAATCAAATAGTGATCGATGGAACACTTCCTTTTTTTTTTTTAATTTTAAACTCCTTCTGCTTAATTTTGTTAGAATCTGATGAAAACTCATCAGGTCTAAAACCAAATTATAAGGAAACATATGAAATAGTTGAATAACAGACAGTAGGAATTCCAGATAACATCATAAAAAGAAAGAAAATAGGCATGAAAAATAGTCTGCTAGAATTCTAAGTCAACTATCTTTTGACTGCTGGGGACCAGTGGAGTTTATTTCTATCTTGCTGCAAACCTAAGCTTTGCTCTGTTCTGTTGAGTGTAGCAAGGGAATAAGAATGCCACTGCAGCTGAAATGAGCTGGAAGAACCCTTAAGCTTACTTTCATGGATAGGGAAAGGTTTGGATTTGGTGTCATTTGCACAGGACTCCCATTGACTCACGGTGTCAATGCCACCTCACTTCACTAAATATTGAGTACAAGAGAGGTCTGAGCAGATTAGGGTTCACTTTGCTGGTGGTGGCAGTGCTCTCTTGTGGCAAGGGTACCATGGTTATTACTTGTGGCCCCGAAAGATGGCAGGTCCTCAGCTGCTTATGGGGCATGAGTTGAAATGTGAGCCTCCTTTGTTCCTTGTCTGAATCCTTTGGCTAGTAGCTTAGTCAGTATTCCCAGAGAAGCCACCTCACTCTATTTAAAAGTTTAGCTTCAGATAAAACCAGTAGTTGAAAATGTTCATGTCTAACTTGTTCACATGCCTCAGGGAGCTATCAAAAAATCTGCTACATGGCCTATAGTAACTTTGTAAAGACTACAGGAAAAAAAAAAGCACTTATATATGTCTTTTGGTGTAGATGTGTGGCCTTGTGGTAGTGGTGAGTCTCCTCAAAGAACTCTTTGTGCAATAGTTCAGTGCCTCACGGCATTGAAATCCTTTGGCATTACAGGAATGACTGAAATTCTTGGCTGGTGGCCCTGTTGTTGGTACCTCCTGCCTAAGGAGCCAAATTCAAGATGAAATCAAAGCAATGAGATTATTTGCTTGCACTTCGGTCTAAAGATGTCTAAGTTTGAATATCCTCTATCATCATCTGCAACAACTTGATTGAGCTATTAGAGTCAAAAGCAAGATCTCGCTGTGTCTTTCTATATATTTCCAAACTTATAATTGGGGTCAGCTTTATAGTCATTTCTCTAATGATACAGAATAAGATGCATAACTCTATATATATGCCTGTTGCAACTTAGAGAATGATGAGGTCTGAGCAGCAACAACAATAACAAAACAATAGCAAGAGTCAGTTTATTCAGCACTTACTATGTGTCAGATTTATAGTCTATTCCTTACAACAAGCAAGATAGGCATTAATTTTACCATTTTATAAATGAGGAAATCAAGACTTAGTGGTGCTACATGTTGCATCGTCACATGGTTAGTTCATGCGAAAGCTGGATTTGAAAGTACATATAGCTGCCTTTCAAGTGTTTGACTTTGATCCCTTCTCAGGGATCATGCTTCAGAAAGACAGAATTTATTTTTGAACTTCTACTAGACAACCTCCAGAACAGGGTGGTCTGCTTGCTCTGAGAGTTCTTAAGTAAAAACTGTAAAGTATAACCACAGCTTCATGAAAATGGCATAAAGGATCACTTCTCTTTCCTTCCCTTACCAGGGGGCATTCTGGGTTGTAGATGCTGGTGAGGGTAAAAGTTTGTTGACAGGACAGAGACTCAGATATGGTGAGGAGACAGGGGCCTAGGATGACTTTTGCCTGAAAAGCAGAGAGGCTCTACTGGTGAACAAAATATGCTAATGTTGCAATAGCAGCCACAGGGAATTGGGCACCTTGTAGGAAGGAAGAACGCTGCTTCTCCAGGCTTTTGTGGACAAATTGGTCTGGGGCTGACCTGGAACAGAGAGCAATCATGGGGCAGCAACAATCCCAGGTATTATTTATTAAATGTTTGTTGCCTGCAAGTTCTAACCTAAGAGCTTTACATGTCTCCTTTCATTCAGTGCTCACATTGTTAGAAGGTAAATACTGATCACCATATCATTTGGTAGATAGGCAAACTGCACCATAAAGAAGTTAAACATTTTGCCCAAATTACACAAGTAAAGAATTTCAGAGTAGGATTCAAACTTGGCCATTAGAGTTACTAACTTTTAGCACCACAGTGTTCAGTTTCTGAAAGAAGTGAACATGCATGAGGCTGAAGGCTGTAGAAGATACCACCAGATGGAAGACCAGGGTGGAGAAGAAAATGGATATCAAATCAAAAAATGAGCTGAGTTTCATCTCACAATCTTGGCAAAGACTTGCATGCACATTGATGATGGTGGCTACTGACTACTGAAAAAATTGCGAAGGAATTTGGAATATGATTATCATACTACAGTAGCTACTTCATGGACTAAGTAAAATAGGTCACTTCCTTCTCATGGGCAGTGATGATCTCTATGCTCAAGTGGCACTTTCCTTCATCCCCAATCTGTCAAAGCAATTGCAACTTGGAGATCCTTTGGCTCTATCCTCTCCTTTATTGTTGATGTTCAATCAAGTTTTCATGATCCTTTCTTGGAAATTTCACCATTTAAAATGAGCCCACGCCTCTTAGGCTTCACGTGGATCTTGCAATAAGGTCTCAAAGATCACACTGCTCTCTCCTTTCTAAGCTAAACCAGAAGACTTTTTCAGGTGAATCTTCCCAAATGGTCTGAAACATCGGAGATGGTATTAAAAGATGAATTAGGAGAATACTCTGCCCAGCTCTGCCACTGGGTAAATGATGCTAGAAATCACCCCTGGATCTTTATCAGATTGCATGATTATAAAAGGAATTTGAATCAATGCTCTCCAAAGGCCTTTCATGTGCTGTCATTACATCAATGTCTGAATGAGTTCACTATTTGCTTGTGCATCTACCTACCTGATCAATGCCCTATACAAGTTTTCTCACATCAATTTGCAAGCTTCTCATGCTTCCTATCATACCATATTTATTTCTAAATCCAAGTTTATTTCATATTTATTTCTAAATCTTGCTACTATTCTTGTTTCTCAGAAAGTTCAATTGTGCCTTTTTTATAGTAGAAAACTTAGGCAATCATCAAGGTTCTTGCAACCACATCTTCCACTGACAGTTTCCATGTGTGAACTCTGTCTGCAACATTAAAATTCTACACAAACGCATATACATGGTAGGTAGTGAACAAAGAATCTGACTCTAGAACTGGACTGACAGGATATCATTCTGGCTCTGTTATTTACTAGCTGCTGTTTAGCTAAGCTCTCTATGACTCAGTTTTACCATGTGTTAGATGGGATCATAATAGTGGCTATTTGGTAAGATTTTTGTGAAGATTAATATATGTAAAACAACCAGAAGTGATTCAGACACAGAGCAAATCTGATATAAAAACTTTTACAACTAAATTCACACACTTTAAGTAAATCTTAGTCAAATGATTTCATGCATGTAGATATTGTTTCTTCAAGTAAGTATTCAAATAAAGAAAAAATCAAAAGTCAATACTACTTTATATTTTTTCCATGTCCTGGTAAACAATTGATCTTAAACACATGTTTTGAATGAATGTATGTGTTAAGTAAATGAGTAAATATATGAATGAGTTATTCATCTTCAGATGGAGAAACACACAAACCAACTTTATATAATTTTGGAAAAAAGAACACAAATATATCCAACTTTCATGTGCCCCATGACTTTAGTTTCTAAGAGAAGTTATTTTGCTGTATTTTGTTTTATAGGAGGATATAAAAAAGATCAAAATGAGAATAAAGATCAGGACTGAAAAAAAAATCAGTCCAATATCAACTCTGTCTCTATGAGCATTTTCAATTTTGAACAAGTGTTGGTTCGCAGGAGTATTTAAACAGGAATATTAAAGACACTCAGGACTCATGATCTACTTCTTCAGTTGTTAAAGGAGAACCACATTTCCTTCTTGTGATGGTGATGAAACAAAAGATAGGAAATAGTCCTATCCAAGCAAGAATTTAAAAACTATGGCTTGTAATCCTGCCAGGTTTCTTTACAGCATAGTTCCTTTTGTAAATGTTTTCATTTACCACCAAATGCCTCATTTGAAAAATGTAAGATTCTGTTACAAGTTAATAAAGGTCCCCATGATGCTATGTCTATACGACAACACTGACATATCCCTGATGCATCCATTCCACCTTCACTGGAGGGCAACAGGGCAGAACAGGGAAGGAGGAGATAGTGCAAGGAAGGATGGGAAAGCGAAGTCATGACAAGACTACCACAGCTCTGCTTCTGAATACTGGAGGATCAGAGGGTCACTGATATGACCACAACCTTAAACCCTCTTGGTTTGGCAAGCAAAGTTTAGGAGATAAATGAACGCAATTTAGAACCTACAGCTACAGCGACTGACCTTTCCTTCATGTCTTGGTTTCTTTCCAAATATTTATAGCCAAATTCCAGGAGTTGGGAATGAGAACTTCTAATGGATTTACTGATGTTATATAATTCAATACATAATAACATGAAAATTGTCTGGAAATGTATATGAACATCATGATGTTGAGAAGAAGCTATTACAAGAAAAAGGGAAGAAAGTAAAATTTTTTTGCGGAGTAAAACTATAAAAAATATCCTTTCTTCATAAACTTATCTTTTGACTCCTCTTTACTCTGTTATAAATATGGTCAAGATGGAATGTGTTTATTTTGCTCTGAACCTCCTTACCAGCAAATTGAGAAGGCATTTCATAAATACTCAGTCACACTCTTCCTGGAAAGCAGCCAAGCTTCTTTAAGATCTCTGGAAGGGAAAGCTCTCATAATTTTGTAGTATTTCTCATCACCAAGTCAGACAAATGCCAACACCCAGTTGGACAGAAGGCAGGTCAAAATTTCAAGTATTACATTCCATTGAAGGTGAGATGATATATAAGAATATTTTGTATTTTTCAGACCAAGTGTGACTTCAGAAGGAACTTCCCAGTTTGAAGGTGGATTTCACAGGTGATTCAGACTGAGGTACCTCAGCAGGGATGTTGGGAAGGATGTTAGCATTTATAAGAGATGTGAGATCTAGAGCCATAGAATGGTCTGGTTTTAATTCCTGAGGTGAAAATATAGCAAATCTTCAAAGTAATAAGTGTATTCAACTGGGATACAATTATTTTCTCAAGTGCTGATCATTGAAGACATAGTATAAGGTTGTACTGATCAAGTGAGATGAGCAATGGTAAATATTATGCTATTGTGAAGTACAAGGCCATTGATTTCACCCCGGTTCTACTGGATTATGTATGAAATATATAAAAAAAAAGCAAAAAGATTCCTTTTCTCTCTCATTCTCCAAAAACAAGCAAAAAAAATAGAGACAAACTCTAATATTCCTTCCTTAAAATCATTAGACTTCTGAGAGCAATACAGGTTTCCACTTTGTTCAAGAAGTATAACATATTCATTAATGCTTATTGAGTCCCCTTCTGAGTGTCTGGGCTAGATAAATAAATGACACAGCATCTGCCTTAAGGAAGCTACCATTTTCTTCTAAGATAAACCTTCATGCCTCAAAATGGAACATGCATGACTGGCCAGATCTTCATATTCATAGCACAGAATAATTTTTAAGTTTTTTACCTGCCGTGTTCCTATAATATAATTTGCTACATTATGCCTTTGAGAGTGAAATTATTTTCATACTATATATAATTGTCTGTTTCAAACCTGACATATTAAATGGAAAAATAATAAAAAGGAAATCACTTCCAGACTGGAATGAAATGTAAGGTTCTCTTGTTCAACTGAACTTTTCATGAGGATTGTGTAGACTCTGAATACCAGAAACATGATAGAATGTGATGTCAGGATTTGGCCAGAATCTGAAGAAAATGAACTGAACTTTAACTTAGAGTTATATTACTACCTCACAAAATGAACCCTCTATCAATATAGACATAAACACTAGTTTATAGCTCACAAAATATGTTCTATATATTGATGTAATGTATTTGTTTTGCTCTAAGTGTTTAAAATTGTTGCATAACCCTAAGGGTTTGCACTGAAAGTTCTTCCAAAACATGAGAATTCTTCCAACTAAGGGAAAAAGAACAGTAATAAAACTTCCTGCAGAGGACTCACTTTACTTGTTTAATTCCCCTTTTAGATCATTAGCAACTTGAAGCTGGAGAATGCCTTACACATCTTTGTGACTCTGAATCTGCTTGGGGACCTGGGGAGGTGATGGGTACTCCAAAAATATTTATTGAATAAATGTATAGATGGATGGACGAATGTCAGTCTTAAAGAAGGGAATAATATATCAAGTAGGAGGAGGTAGGCAGAGTTAAGGAAAAAGCATTTATCCTGGAAATTATGGGAGGATACATGATAGGGAACAGTAGCAAGTTAAGTGGTGGTGGTCTAGGTGAATGGAAAAGCATGGTAGTCAGGAAGGCTGCAGAGAGATTCTGCCACCAATTGGGAAAGACATCTGCTTCTGTCTGTGATACTGTAGCAACCAACTCATCATTTCTGCATTTTATTGTATTTGTTTTTTGAAAGTCACACTAGCTCATGCCCCATAATAGGTCTCCATTTGTCCCCATACGTTGATTTATGGGTATAAAGAAGTCTATTTTTTGCTTTTTGGGGTACCATGTAAAGATGAGACTATTGTTCACTACAGAATTCCAGGGATCACCCTACACATACTATTCAAAGTGCTCCCTTGATTCCCATATATGAGCATGTGTATGAGATTGGAATACATCTACAAATTTATAAACATGTTAAGAAATGCTACATGTTAGGAGATATGATTAACTATTTTTCCTCTTTACCCACTACATATTAAAATCTAACGATTCTTCCATTTTCCTCAGTTTGAGAGTTGTAGCATAAAAACAAATTTTATGGCAGGTGTGTTGCTTCCATATTCCAATTTTCAGTGGTCAATGGGCACTTGCTTTGAATCATCTATATTGCATGGTATTCTGATGTTGCAGTGCTTGGATTTAATTTCTGGTGCCATCGTTTACTATGTGATTTGGGGCTATTTAGAATCTCTGTACCTTAGCTTTCTTAGTTGTAAAATAGGAGTAATAGGGACTTTTACCTTATAGGGTTGATACAAGGAATAGTTGAAACAATATATGCAACGTGCTTAGCACAGTGATTAGAACAAAGGGCGTGCTCAAAGCTGTTAGCAATTTGCATGCAAAAATAATTATTATTGTTGGTACTGGACTTCCAGGTTTAGCTTGCTGGATAGACCTCCTCCTAAGCCCCTACAGCTGGGACTGTCACTCCAGGGTCCACCCATTTCTTTTTTTTTTTAATTTTCATTTTTTATTGATTTGTCACAATTGATCCCTCCTCCTCCCTCCATATCCCCCCTCTGTATCCCCAGGGTCCACCCATTTCTAATGAGCAGGCAGATATTCATGTTCTTCCAAGGCTGTTCCTTCCATGAGAGTTGGCCAGACCATTCCCAGCTGAGGGTTGCTTCTCTCTCTTTCTCTCTCTCTCTTCCTCTTTCTCTCTTTCTCCCTTCCTCTCTCCCTCCATCCCTCCATCCCTCCCTCTCTCTCACTCTCTCTCTCTCACACACACACATAGACACACATACCTACACCATACACACACTCTCCTCCTCTGTACCAGGACCTACTTACTAACAACACTATTAAATCAAAATGTTGTTAGGTTTCCCATCTTTTTTCCCAGTTAAGTCCATTCAAACATAATTTTTGGATTTGAGAGAGAAATGGGAACTGTGACACCAGGGATATTTTATGAGTAGTAGTAAGAGAATTCTTGGCAGATTTTGATAAAGAATGTTACCTGATAAAGGGTGATGACTACAAAGGAGAAAGATAATCACGTTTGTTGTTGTTTTGGGTAGTGCTAAGTATGCGCATGTATCAGATTGTGAATAAGATACAGAATATATTAGATCTGGAAAGGGTTATGGATATCAATAAAGTTGGTGCTAGGAGTCTAAGGTGGACAATTAGGGAGAAGGCAAACTGAAGACCAGGGTTTAATAATGGGTAAGGATCAGGGGATCAAAAAACTTATTCTCTAGTTTAATAATTTACTCATTTGTTTGACAAATTGTTATTGAGCATTTACTTCATGCTGTGATATGTTAGATACAAGAAATCAGTAGAGAGCAAGGGTTGCTACCACCATAAAGCTAATGGTGAAATAAAAACAGAAAAGTTCATTCACTGTGAGATGCCTTAACCAAAGTAAAGCATTACAAGGGTGAAGTTATGTTATATGATCTGATAAAGACTTTGGATAAAATTTGGTGCTTTCTGGCATCATCTTTTGATCACTGGGTCACCTTTGGATCACCTTTGGTATATATAATTGTAATAGAGTCAAACAAGAGTGGAGAGGTAGTCAGGAACAATAACATGAATAAGTTATTAGGATCAGGGTCAAGAAATATGCTCTTGACTTTGAGGGTACTCTACAAGGAAAGACAAACATCCGTCAGTTCACAAGGAATGGAATCCAGGGAGGCAAATTGGGTGGCTATTTTCTTGAAAATGGTATTATATGTGTAAAGAAAGCTCAACTGGGAATACTTTTTAAAGGCCCCTCCTTCCTTATGTTGCCTTGGGAGATGAAGGCCTGTTTCTGCCTGAAGTGGGGCATTCTCCAAGAGAAGTGAACACCCTCAGTCCTACCTAGCACCGCTCTCATTTTAGAGGCAACTTATATGTTTATGTGGCAACTTATATGTTTGCCGTGGGTGGTTTTGCATAAAGTCATAAAGAAGAAAAGGAAACCTATAATTTATTAGCTTCCTGCAGCCATGCTCAAATTCCTAAGCCTGATCTTCAAGGTCATCCAACTTCTTACCATAGACTCCTCCCTAAATGACTTCTCCCTTCCAGTCAAACGAGTCTTAGAACATACCTTGTACTTCCCTGCCTTCATGCCTCTAAGCCTGTCCTTTAAAGGTTTAACCTCTCTCAGGCTCATTTGTGAGTTGAGGATAATACTACCTGATTCAGGGTGTTATATAGATCATGTGTCTGGTATGAAAACATTACTTAACATGTAAGAGCACTCAGCAAGCTCAAGTTTTAGAACTTTGTCTACATACTTAATACTCAAGTGTTTTCAGTGCTGGGTATGAGATGGGTAGTAGAAATTAGAGCAACTTAGAAAGCTTGGAAAGAGCATGCCTAGCTCAGAGGCAATAAATATACAAGGAAACTAAAGCTGATTAAAAAAAATTAAAAACTAGCAAACAAAAAACCATACCTGGGATACTTCACTTGGTTTATGTCCATCATTTTGTAATCCCTCTGTGTTTTGCCTTTCTATTTTAGACAAAAACATTCCTCCTTATGCAATTCTTTTCAGCCATTATCTGTGCTACTTATTTTTCACTTATTTTGTATTCTTTGTGTCATTATTGCTAGTTCAGTGAAAATATTTTTGATCCTCAGGATTGTTATGGGAATTGAGTTAAATCACATATATATAGTGTCTGGGACCTGGCATATAAATTTTAGCTTTATTATTATTAGGAATGATTATGATCATAAGTGAAGATAAGCTGCTGAAAGAGAGCAGAGTCTGAGTCTAGAAATCAGCTCCTTGGGGACTTAGTGAGGAAGAACAATGGTAATGACTGCCATTGTGTGGTTGTTTCACGTGGTTAATCGTGCAATAAATTGTAGTGCTCTCTGTGCCTTAGCTTCTTTCTGCTCATGATAACACTTGAAGCAGGTCATTAGTATCATATTTATTGTAGAGATGAGGAACCAGAAGCATCAGCAGATAACTAGGCAAGTTATGCAGTTGGGAGGTGGCAGTCAGGACTTGAAGTAGTTAGACTGGACCCACAGCCCATGTGCTGAACAACTGCATAGAACCAATTCTTGCACCTCCTTCTATTCACTGCTAAGGACCAGATCACAGGGTTCTTCCTCTTGAACTTTCATACATAGCTATTTGAGCTGTTCCATCCTCTATGCTCCATTAACACTGGTCCCCATAGAAAAGATAGCATTGGCTGGGCATGGTGGCTTGTGCCTGTAAGTTTCAGCCTATGAAGCGGCTGGGGCTAGGGATCGCGGCTCAAGTCCTGCTCGGGGTAACACGAGAGACCTAGTCCCAAAAAATATAGCTGGGCATGGTGGCGCACCCCTGTAAACCCAGCTACCTGGGAAGCTGAGGCTGGGGATTGCTTGAGTCCATGGTACCCCGGGCAACGTGAGCCTGTGGTTCCATTGGCAAAAATAGCAAGACCTAGTCTCAAAAAAAAAAGAAAAAAGAAAGAAAGAAAGAAAAGAAAGAAAGGAAAGACAGCATTGAACATTATGTTTATCTGTATGGGAGTTTCTTAAGGAAAATTCTGTGAATTACCTATCATTGTATTTTTATCATAAGACTTGGCATGTAGTTGATAGGCAAAAATATGGTTTGGAATTTAATTCAAGTACTCGAATCTCTGTTAAATATGATAGATGTCAGTCACGATGGTGGCAATGAGAGATTAAACAGTAAAATTTTCAAATGATAAGAATCCATTGTGCTAACCTCTTGGTACAAACATGTGCTATGAGTTCTATGAAAGATTTATTGTCATTGTTATCTTCTGGGGTAGAGTAACTATTCAAGATGTTCCCTCTAGCCAAAGCCCCCATGTTCTTTTTAGGTAGACATCTTTCTATCTTCTCTCTTCTGAGAAGTATCAGTTTATGATAGTTTGTGATCAGTTTATGGCCTGCGAAGTCACAGAAGAAGCCAAGAATGTGGCACTCAACAACAATTAATATTTCACCAGTGGTTACATAAATTGAAAGAACAATTGAAGGAGGTTCAGCCCCACCCAACATGGGCCAAGAATCCATATATTATTATAACAACACCTTCTGTAGTATTTTAAAACTATAGCCCTCTTCCCTCCTTTGTTTCATCTGATTCTCAGAACAACTTAATGGAGTAAAATGAAGACTCTCAGAGAGAGGAAGAGACTTGCTTAACATACATGGGCAGTGAAAGATAGAATCAGAATGAGGAACTATTATACACACAAATTTATACAACATGCTAGACAAGATGGCCAGAATAATTAATTGTTATTGACAAGATCTTGTTACTGGCAAGATCATGTTCCAGAATACTTCTCAGGACTTTTAAGTGCTTCAGATAATAAGGAATGGAAACCCTGAAGACTCAGCCAAGAGAGGCAAGCTGAGGCTCAAAGGAAACAGTCTAGAAGTAGAGAGAAGCATTGGAGTTATCCTTAGTTATGGAGATCATACAAAATAAATTCAGTGAAAGAAGGAACTCTCATATTGAATTTATAGAAAATAAAATACATTTTTTTTTTCAAAAAGAGATCAGTTAGACATCCTTGAAGTTAGTAGACTGAGGAATTTTCCAGTGAAGACTGCCTTGGCACACTACATCATGTTGAGTGTTCAAGTGTGATTTTAAAGAATGCTTTTTTCCCCCTTCTATATGTCATGATCTCACTAGGAGTTAAATCATATCCCTTGTGCCTCTATTTCTTTTCTCTTTCCATATTCCTACTGATACTGACTTTACAATCTACCCTACAGGAATGTGGACAAACCCAGAAGCAGGAAATAATTAGAGTGTCTTCGCTGATGCTGGCAGAGAAGCTTGCTTTGAGCTTCCTCATGCCTTGTCCTTCTGATTCCCGAAGGTTATGAGGGCTTTGGTCTTAGGTACTCTTCCTCTGGACTATTCTCCCTGGTTCTGGACATAAGGCTCTGGTTCTTGGTTTTTTCTGACTCCCCTTTGTCTCCCATATGGTGGCTGTTCCTCTCCTCATGGCTGACCATGAGGTGTCAGTTGAACTTGCTTTGGCTCTTGGCCACATTTGCTTGCTGGCTGCAGACTGGTGCTGACAGGGTCTCCAATGTATGTCTACTTTCCCAAAGCTTATGTGACTACAGCAGACATTGAAGTAAGATGGCATTTGCTTCATTTGGGACCACGATAGTTTCACATTCATAAAGATGTACCTCACATTTATGAGTTTGTGTGTATGAGAGTGAGTGAGTGAGAGAGAGTGAGAGAGAGATTGCAAGAGAGTTCCAAATATAGCAAATTTCAAAGTACAGTTGAAGGCACCGCAGTAGTTTAGGCAGATGAATTCCATTAAAAAATCATGAGAAAGCTCTGTATTTCTGCCATTGTGATGAAGGCAAAAAACAAATCTCTAAGGGGTACACAAAGAAAACATTTTGTGATCAGGAAGCTTAAAGTTCTGTGAAATTTCATGAGACAGAAACAGTTTGATAAACTTCCAGCAAGCCCAGGAAGGATCCTTTCTGATCCATTGAACCTCAGGAGGCTCCAGGAGGAAAAGTCTACTCCCTCAGTCAGGGAGCATCTGTAAAATAAGTCAGAACCAGGTGGGCCTCTCAGCTGAGGCAAAACTAGAAGGTCTGATGAACAGACCAAGCTCTCTTCATATTCACAGACCTTCTTTTCAAAAGATCATTCTATGTCAATAGGTAGGTTAGCTTCACTTTTGTGTCTTAATTACTTTCCTCCACATTTTTTCCTTAGAAAATGTCTCTGGATCTTCAAAATAGATATTAAGCCAAAGTTTCAAATCCAAAAATAAACTAAATAATAAAGTTAAAGAATTTTCAGCAATAAAATAAATTCATCAAAATGTTGCTGGTCACCATTTGGACAGCAAAGCATCACCTTTATAGCACCAAAGATATTCTTATAGGTCCCATGCTATGATGAAAAAGACTAAATAAGTCCAATATAAAGAAGTAATATCTTATTAATACAAAAGACACAGAAATATAAAAAAGATTTTTTTTCCTAGAGTAGTTTTAAAGTCTCTGTGAATGTTTATTTTGCAAGTACCTTATTCTATGTATGGGATAGTTCAGGCCTCTAAGCTCCAGGCACACCCAGAAGAAGGAACTGGAAAGACAGTGCAGTGAAGTGAACCTATGGCATCTTTTATTCTGAATAGGTGAGGGCTAAGCACAGATATGACTGATGTTATTGAGACTTAAAGGACAGAGCAGGATTAGCACACTGAAGACCTTCTTCAGGGATTAATCAAAGGAAGTTTTTGCATAAATGAAAGAAAGCATGAAACCATGCATTGGCTAGCAATTTTGTGGAAACCATTACCTAAAGATTGTTTCAATTAGATAATAAAAAGTAGTTAGAAGTGGATGGTAGTTAATGATAACTAATGATAACTCTGAGATTGTTTCATAGAAAACAAATGTCTTCTTATTTTTCTTTTATCTGTTCCTAGTTGTCATTTTATGGACAGGCAAATTTAGAGACATAGCCAGTCTGACTCATATATAGTAATTCTTTTTTTCTCTTATGAGAATGATGGGTCTTGGCAAGAAGCTATCGGCCATCCATCCTTGCTCTTATATGGTAAGAAAGTGCATGCTCCTAAATTATTATTGAACTTGGGGGCAAAAATACAAGACATCGATACTTTCTTCATTACCATAACTTGAAAAAAAAAATACCAGCAAAAGGCTACTTAGCAGTAGTGTCATGAGGATTCAGTATGCCACCAGAGTGTTACAAATACAACTAATGAACACAATTCTGTTCCATGACTTCCCCAAGAGCAGGCTCTCACAATATTCACTTTCTTGTAATATACTTGAGATGAGTAGCAAATTCATGAAGAAGGAGAGCATTCCTGAAATATCTATTTCACCTCAAGTCATTTCCTGTATTGCTTTTCTCCCTCCCTCCCACCTTCCCTCCCTCTCTCTCTCCCTCCCTTGCTCCCTCTTTCCCTCCCTTCTTGATCAACTTGTTCTTTGCCTCATATAGGCATAAGAGGTGCTAAAAGACATAGAAGGGCATTGGCATGAGATCATTCTGAGGTCACCTCAATGGTGTGCAACCTTTAGTAAAGAACTAGTTGCAGGCTCCCTACAAAGTTATGTGAGGGCACTGACTGCGAATACAGTAGGGGTGGGGTGACCAATAGCTCCTTTATGTACACCTACTCAGCTGAAGTCTGTCCTAGCCATGAAACTACTAAACACAACTGAATCTTTCCCAGAAGTGAAAAAAGGAAACAACTCCACTATACATGCTAGTTTTATCAATAATAAAAAATAAGGGCTAACACCTAGGTAGCTGCCTTTCTGTTAGATGATGGGGGCAGGGATGGTAGTGGTATAGATGCTATGAAAGAAACCTATAAAACAGTTTAAGAATATGAAAAAAAAAATGAGTTCTCTTTCTCCCCCCAAAATTTACTGTCAAATTTCAAATGGGTCTGTAAGTCTTTGACTCTTTAAATGTGTACTGAAACGGAACAAAGGGCTCCTTTGTGGAGACAGCATTAAGCTCAGTTGATGCAGTAGAATTCTTTAAAATGGTTTGCTTAAAGACCTTTGCATCTGAATTCAACTATGTTTTCTTCCCAGCCACCTTAAGCATTTGTTTTTAATAAGTCTTCACAAAATAAACAATTCAACAAAGGACCTCAAAACTGTGTTTTGACCAGCAAAAAAATAACAGATTCCAGATGTCTCTCATTTTTTCTGTGTCATTAATTCAAACTCAGACATCTCACATCTCTTGGACATTTTTTTCATCCTTATAATGTTTTACATACCTCTCTTCCAAAACTCTCTTTGTCTATGTTCCTATGTAAGGAAGAATCATTATTGTCAATGGCATAGGGTATGTTATGCAAAGGAATTTTGGGTAGAATTTAGAAGTTGCGAATGTGTTCAGAGATGTGCTTTTTGTGATTACAGAAGCTTTTCTTCTCAAAGCTAAAAGGAATGCAAACCAGTGATTAGTTGATAACATTTATAGAATACCTGGTTTTGATGGAATCTTACCTTAGTTAGTATCTAAGTTGTCATAAAGATAGTATATTTATGATGAAGTATGGCTTTCTGAAGCAACCCTTAGTGAGATAATTAAGAAATGGATAAATCAGTGGCAAGGAAGATAAAGCAAAGGAGAAGGGAAAGACAGCAAACCCATTCAAGTCCATCAGTCCAGAGAAAACATTTCCTGTTCCTTTGGCCCATGAAGCCTATCTAAAATGTTGGAGCTCAATGGTGTGTGTTGAGAGTGTGTGTCAGAATCATCTGGCAATATAATGGGAACATTCATTTCCAACAAGTTCCCAGGTAGTGTTTATGGTTGGTTTGGGGACCACACTTTGAGAATTACTGATCTGAAGAGCTTGCCAGCCCTATTGGACTTTTCTCAATATATACTAGATATCTGTCAAAAGATGACATTATCTTTGGGATTTTCTAACTTGGGTTCATTGGAAAAAAGTTTATAGTTTCATATCTAATACTTCTTACCTGCTGAAATTTAGTAATTTTCCATCCAGAAGAAGTTTCATCAAAAACAAATGGATATGAAGGCTGTTGGGAGAAAAATAAAAGGCAATCAAGAGAGGAAATATAAATTACTCTATCATTAACTCTTGAAAAGAGTAAACACCATTATCCCAAAGATAATGTTGTTGTATTTTCTCTATCACAACAAACAAATTTGTTGATAAAGAAGATGTAACTGGATTAATACAAGGGCTAGTAAATTCTACTGAATAGACACTGTCAGTAATACCAGAGTTACTAGCAAATATTCTAAATAAAGTCCATTACTTATTTTGATCCAAATATTGTCTGCCTGTGTTAAAGCATTTTTTTTTTCTAAGTAAACAAAACATTACATCTTGGTGGCTTTTTTTCTTAAATTCCAAGGCTGCTTCCTAACAAATGATTTGGTCTGTTTATTAGATTATTATTTCCTTTTTGGGTGTTACTAGATAATATGGGAACTTATGAGTACTTTACTGAATTGTATGAGAGGCATATGTATATGGTATCTGTGGGAATAAGGAATATGGAGACAAGACTTGTTCAGTAAAAGCACTTGCTGAGGTTTTTATCAGTATTGCAAAGTAAGGGAGTAGTTTTATTTTTGTTGTTCTTTTGTTTGCTTGTTTGTTTTAGCCAGGTAGTCAATTCTCATCAGAGTTGGCCCCTTCACCTTAATCTTTTGATTTCCTATCACATCAAGCTCAGTAGACATAGGAGGCCATAGGGGTAATTACTTCTAGACTTCTTCACTTTCAAATGTGCTACACAGTTCAAATCAAATATTAGGCCATCATTCATGGGTAGCTTGACTAAAAAGCCTAACTCTTCTGACTCTATAACCTGCTCTTAGCAGTAAAGAGATGACTACAAAAATTGCTTGTAGTGTATGCCATTACTCAATCACCCCATTCTCACCTTTCTAGAAACTAAGATAATGGTCAGTCATTTCTGAAACGGCAACATGTATACCATTCCTCCTGCTACCACACCTGTTCCTATATGAATGCTGATTACAGCTTAAACTTCTGTCCTTTCAAAACACTCTAAGGATGCCCAGAGAGGTCTGTTTTATGAACAGAAAACACAAGTATTTATTTTTAAAATAATTTTATTTTTAAAAAAATTGATTGTACACACACACACACACACACACACAACAGCATTGTCTACCCCAAGATTATCCCACCACCTTAACCATCTCCTACCACCTAACCATGAACCATCTTAATCTCTTGTGCCATCTCTCCCTCAATTTTTCCTTCCTCCCCCTCTCTTACTCTATGCTTCAATTCTGTTGATAGTTTTAAGTTATTCTTGTCCATTTGTTTGCTTGTTTTCCCTATATCCTTCACATAAATGAGAACATCCAGTAGTTCTCTTTTTCTTTCTGCCTTATTTCTGCTAGCATGATTCCTTCTAGCTACATCCATATTGCTGCAAATTACATAAGTTTGTCTTTTTTGATTGATGAAAAATATTTCATTGTGTACATATACCACAACTTTCTGACCCATTCATCTATTTTGGGGCATTTAGGTTGAAAGAACACAAGTTGTAACCTTCTTTGACTGAGCCTACCATCTTTTAATGTCCACAACAATGGAAGGTTTCCGGATGAAAAGAATTGCTTAGAAAATTTCTCAAGGTCAAGATTTGTACAAGACTAAGTATTTCTTACGATATTTTTATTCTAGAAGACAGGGTGAACTCAACATCAACATTATTTGCCACATATTTAAAATTCTACAAAAAGAAATCTAGTGTATTTCAGCTCAGCAGGGAAAGATGCCCTTGGGTTTGAACTTGTTAACATGTCAAGGCTAGGCATTCAAAAATGACAAGACAGTAAACTGACTTATGGTATCATGTATTTGTATGTCAGAAAAGATGCTTCGCTGCTTGTATAGGAAAAATATCAACTGCAAGTGTTTATTGAATTTCAGTTTGACATAAAAGAATTATTAGGTATGACTCTTGCCCTGGAAGTGTTTACAATGATGTTTGCAAGACCTGCACATATGAAATTAGAAGAATGAACAAAAGACTAGAGTTAAGTTTGCCCTGTACAGGGGAGATCATACAGATGTAGCAAATTAGTGAGTAGGGTGAGTGGCATCTTTAGCAAAGAAGTGATTAAGGTAAAGATTAAAGGTTGTTTATAATTTGAATACAAATATGGGTGCTCTTTATATTTTATTTTTTTAAATAAATACACTAGTTGATATTATATAACCAGTTAGTAATATCATTCTAGGGGGATAGCTATTTAAAACTGCTCATAAATGCACCAAAGATCTCTTTTAGTCTACTGTCACATGCAATATATTAATACAAATTTGAATTAGTTGCCAACATTGACAAGTTGGAAGATTTCACATTAAAAATGTATAGACTTACAGTGTCTCTTGAAAAAATTGGACAAGCTTATCAAAACTTGGTCTAAATTTCTGTATGGAGTTAACCCACCTCTATTAGATGGGGCACTAGCTTTAACTATCCCATTTCCTTCTTTCAACTGACCTGCTCGGCTCACTCATGTCACTCAGCTGACTTGAGTCTGTGATACTTGCTGGGCCTCATGCACTGGACAGCTGTGACATATACCCCCACCCAATCACTTCCATCATAACAAGTGATCCTGCCCTCTCAGGGACCTGTTTGCATGGTAAAACAACTTACATACAGAAGGATACTTTAAAATATATGTTCTCAACCTAGAAAAGAAAATATCATTGAAAACACATACAAAGTGTTAAGTTTTGGTTCTGCAAGCACACTGGTGATCACGACTCAAGATTTGTATTCTACAGAGGGGGTTTTCGGGCTGTGTGTATATGTGTGCGAGTTTGTGTGTCTCTGTCTGCTTTTACCAGAGAACAGGTCTTTATGAAGTCTTTCATTCCCTTAAGTAGATAGACTCATGCAAAGCAAATTTTATGTAAGAAAAATTGGATTGCTATAGCATATAAGTTGAGCTACATCATTAAATTATTTTATTTTTCAGAAAATTTATCTATTTTACAAAGAATTTAAACAAACATGTTCTATAATAGTTGAAATATTTGAAACACAGTTCAATCTACCTGCAAGTAACTCTGTGTGTTCTATGAAGCAAGGCTCAACTTTGTGAGTGTTTATAGTGGAGAGCAATTCCTTTCTGCGTTACGCTCTGAGGAAATGCATGGCACATCTAAATGATGGGAGACGCTGGCAAAACGTGTTAGTTTTGGAATGAGTTTCAAGTTCCCACTGGGATAGTCATCCCTTTGTTCCTTGACTTAAGGTCTGCATCTAGCCGGTGGGCTTTGTCTCCGTCCTTCTCTTCATCTAATCTGTGAACTTGGGCAGATCAATTAATCTCTCCTGTCTTTTTTTCCTCAAATGAGGGAGTCTTATTAAAGGATTATTAAAAGATGGGGTATGCTGCCATTCCAGATGAGGGTTCCCTTGAATAAAGGTAGTCTTTGCTCTGACTCAGGGATGTCTGCTGCCCTTTGAACTGGGACTGCCCTGCCTTGGTCAGCGTGCAGGCAAGGTGCTGGGCTGAGAGTCAACTTTCAGGAACCAGTAAAACTACTCTGGTTCTTCACATCTGACTTCTGATGCCTCCTACAGCCCATTGGGTCTGTTTCCAGGACTTTCTGGTCATTAAATCATTTATCACCACTGCCCATGTACCCCTTGAAAGTCTTCGTTCTTTTTTTCAGTTCCATTCTCCTCTTGCTACTTAGAAGATGAAATTTCACCTTCTCTGTTTACATCATGGGGAGAAAGGAGGGGGTCAACTTCTAACACCCTTTAATGTGGAAAAAATTAAAGAAAATACTACATGAAACACTGAATTGCTCACTGTTCTCAGAAAAAGGAAAGGCTATTCTGTGCTTTTCTATCCATTTTTCCTTTTCAGAGTATACCTTGTTTTGGCTGAGTGCAGGAGGAGATGTTATTGTAAAATAGTGTTGGGAGAAAGAGGATGGAAGGAGAGGTTCTTTTTATTGAATAGGTGTCTAGGGATGGAGCCAGCTGATTGTAACTGTATTCCTTTATTATTTGGAGCAGATGTCAGTCCCTATAAGGCCCTGGGGAGCTGTTGGCAGCTCCTCTCCACCTGGCACCCCTGCCATGGATCTTTTCTTTCACTTTTTAAAAAGAGTAGTGGATATTTATTGTAGAATAATTAGACAATATTAAAAAATATGTATAAATCCTGCAAATTTCTACTAACCAAAGACCATAGAGTTATACAGTTTATGTTTTGATATATAAACTTCCAGCAACTATAGACATGCATGTAATATAGTAAGAAAAAATGGGATTATGCCTTAAATAGCCATATAGACACATGAACATACATATTCATATATATTTAATAGTAATACATACATATATTATACTGTATGTACATACTGTATAGGCATATATATACATACACATATATATACTTCCAGCAAATATAGAACTTCAGATAATTTGTAGTGACTGTATAATTCTCCACTGTATTGTCATATTATAATTTACTTAGCAATCTCCTATCATTAGACATTTATTGTTTATTTGCTTATTTTGGTGAGTTGTTGGTTGGCAGAATACTACATGGGAGTAGAGTAAATGAATTACCATCTGTGGCAAAGGGGAAGCCATTCTCAGATTATGGAAACAATCCAAAAAGAAGGGGTAGTAAAGAAGACCTGAGTTACAGAGGGTCTGAAGAAGGCAGGGATTGCATGTTAGAGGATACAAATCTCTAAAAAACTTCCAAGGATATTTTAAAACCAGGATAATCTGATACCTTTTATTTGATTATCTAACCATTCTCCTGTAGTCAACCACATTTTTTGTGTGAAGTACTTTGGGGGAAGAAATATACACACATGCCCACACAATGGAATGTTACTCATCTATTAAAGGACAATCCATTTTGCAACCACATAGATGGAATATAGGGTATTATGGTAAGTGAAATATGTCAAAAGGAGAAAGAGACAAGTACCAGATGATTTTATTCATATATGGAATATAGAAAACAAAACAAGGGAACAGGCAAAAGCAAAACAAAAACAAACCTTTGAAATCTCACTGCAGAACTGAGACCATCAGAAGAGAAGGGTGGTGGGAAGTGGAAAAGCAAAAAGATGAGGGGACACGATGGACCATGGTGGAGGATTATTGGGGTCTTGGCCATGGGTGTGGTATGCTAACATCATTTGCAGAGATGTGAATCAACACACAGTATTGTAAATCAATGTTAGCTCAATGAACAGAGTTTAAAATAAATTGCTTTTATTTGTATGTATTTCATTTGTATGTATGTATTTGTAAAAGCAAATAAATTGCTTTTATTTGCATGACATGTATGTATGTACTGCTATTATGTATTTATTACTATTTTTATTTATTAAAATGGAAATTAGTCTCATAAGAGAAATTGGCATGAAAAAAAATTAGTTGTTATTCTTAATAATAAAATATACCTTACTCATAGCTTCAGCCCTCCCAGAGTTGGTGCTCTTTCTTAGTTCTCCCTTCTTTTGCTGTTACCATGGAGGTGGGCTAGATCCTCAGGGTTCCCTCCTATCAAAGCATTTCCTTGTTTTCAGTGTCTATTCAAACAAAATAAGTATAAGCATCTCCACCACTATCCTAAGCACCATCAAAAAAAGCTGTTCATTTCTGAAAACAGAAAATAAGAATTGCTTTTTGTACATATTTACAAATAAAGCCCAAATTCCTTTTGACAGAAAATCTGGAATGAGCACATATCCGACCTCATACCATCCATTTCTGAACCATATGGGCTAATCTGGCATTGTCCCAGCAGCATCTTGAAGCTTGACAGGGCTCAACTCAAGTGCCCCCTAAATGGGTTATGATGGGATTTGCCAGGTTATGCCCAATATAACAACATCCAGTGAAAAAATCATTTCCGTTTGGAAAAAAATGCATCATCTGGCCACTTAATTCGCATTGTTCTGAAAGTTGCCAGACTTGTTTTCCCAGGCATTAGAGCCAAGAACTTTCATCTTCCTTGGCTCCACCTCCTCTCTCTGTGCAAAGCAGAACAAAGCGAGAAGGCCCAAGTCGGTGCCATCCATGAAGCCAAACAGAAGTTTGGGTTTGGAATGAATGATGACTTTCACAAAAGTTTTTCTCCAGAAGCTTTCACTCAAAAACTTTTATTGACATTACAAATAGAAATGAATTCAGACTAGATAGTCTATCAGCAGAAGTTCCATGACATGGGCAGATCTGAAATGATACCTGCTACGAAAGGTAATTTCATAGTGTTTTTTATTCTCTACAAGTAGACACAGAAGGGATGCACACACGTATTTCCCCCCTATGTTTTTTAATTAGGAAAATATCACATGTAGATAACTTTGCTTTGGCAAATGACTTGGAAACTGATTTTTAGCAATGACAACACCTTCATGTAAGTAAAGTCACTCTTTAACTAATGGATGAATTGCTTATTTAAACATTTGCTTTCCCTTATGCATGGAAGAGTGGAATTGCCCTGAAGCCTTTCAAAAAGGGCCCTTGACCCCTCTTTCTAAGTCTGTTGTTCTGCTCTTTAGAGGAAGGTTGTTAATTTTATCCTTTAAACCAGCTATTATTCTGAGCCACTGCTATCCATAATCTCCCTGTCAAAGTTGTTCTTGGTAATTCTCTCTGGGATCTCAGTTCTTTGCTCAAAATGGAGGCTGCTTAATTCCCTTGGGTCCCTCCATCCCTCCAGGTTCCTCCACGTTACTGCCTCTCTTTCAAATTTCTTTTTCATTTCATCATTTAAAAGACATAAGAGAGAGATTTTTGTCTAAAACAAGATTTTGCAGCATCTCTCTAAATTCATCATTGTAGAAAGAAACAGAGAGTCTGAGGCAAATTGAAATCATGCAGTGCCTCAAAGATCAAAGAGACTAGCACAAACACATTTTCTTTAGCTCTAATGAAAAGAATATCCCAACTTAGGAATTTAAATGTTAAAAGTGATGACAAATATAAGTATAGTGCACAGAGACTCAATAAAATGGGGTGTAAAACTTGAATACGACCAAAGGAAGCTATATAGGAGTTAGGGCTTTTTTGTGGGATGTGAAATAATATCAATAAGTACTGTAAACAGTCAATAGAACTATAATAAATTCAATTAGTACAGAACTGTATCTGCCAAGAAGAATTTTCAGTGTAAGAAGATTAAAAATGGACTCTACAACAATGGTTTTCAAGAATTAAAGGTGATTGATTAGAACCTAAAATATTTACAACTTGTAATTATTATAGGTTGCTTAATTACCTGGTAGGATCTCTGGAAGTGAGTGGAGTTACTTGTAAATATCTCTAAGTATAGCGTTAAAAATGTTACCAATGAACAAACCTGAATTTTTTCCAAGCTTGATGCTTCAAATATTTTCATAGCTACCAGCATTATCATAGACCTCAGGTACTTTTCTTTGTCTTCATTACTGAGATTTATACTTAATGGGAGTGGTACTGCAACCATTATAGTTTTTTCCTCCCTACAATGGCTCTGATTCTTTATAGTTATGACTTACATGAATGAGGAGATCTTAAAACACATTGAAGTCCTATATAAAATTCCTTGACACATCAAGAGGTAGACCTTTGACTCCTCCCCTTGAGTCTAGGCTACAAGCAATAATTGGATTACTGTGAAAGGAACAATTACAAGGCTGGGTCAGAAATGCCCATGCAGCTACCTCCTGGTTCTCTTAGGATACTCACTCTGGGAGGATCTAGCCATTCTGTATAAAGGCTGTCAATTCTGAGACTGTCATGCTGGACGGACAGCTGGTTGGCACTATACCTAGTGCTCTACCAAGCTCTGAGCCTAAGTCAACATCTTTTGTGATGGTTTGTTATGTAGCAATAGTCACTTGAACAATCTATATTCACTAATTGCAGATTGTTTATCTTAATTAGCCCATCATATCTACTACCATTCAGGTCATAAAATCTTATAGAATTCACTCAAATCTTCTTGGTAATAGGTTAGGGAAACCTATTACCAAGAAGATTTGAGTGAGTTCTATAAGTCATTGCACAGAATTGTACTTAAGTTGGGGTGGGGGGGAGGCTTGGGGGGAGAGCAAGAGAGACAGAAAGAAGAGGATGACTTGGCTGTACTTTCATAAGAAGTAAAATGGAAAAACTTTATCTAGACTGATACTTCGGGGGTCTTACAGTCTCCATTCACAATTGACTTTTATTTCTGCTTACCTGGAACTACAATGGGACCAAGGTTTTAATAATTACATGTTTCCAGATTACAAATGCTTAGGCCAGCATGGAAATCCCAGTCAGGAGCCTGAACATGCTTCTGTTATCTCCCACTATCTAGTGAAAGGCATCATGAAAGTTCTTCTGGACAGAGATGCATCTGTCCAACTGGGTGAGAACTAGGTCTAATCTGACCTACCTCCATTAGTTCTCAAAGCTAGAAAATCTCTGACTAATACTCATGTTCTTATTAAGATAGCAAGACACACAATTTTGGATCATGAAACTCACAGGCATGGGAATGGGACAACATAGAGATATGGAGGTCAACATTGGACTTTTACTTTGAAAAGTTCTATTCTTCTTCAAATTGTTGTTTCTCAACCCATCTTGAAATTGAAGGAATAATTGGTGCCAGGCTTGACCCTAGAAAGCTACTAAAATTTGTCAAAGTAAGAATCTTTGATTTGGAACAAATTATATAGAACTGGAAAATAAAATGAATTGACAGTGATGGAAATTTAGTTTTATAAAATGATTTTAAGACAAGGATCTTTCTTCAGGATCAATTTTCCAAGGAAGGAAGATAAGTAAATATATCATTGTTGATTTTCAGTAGGGGGTTGTTGAAAATGAGTTTATATTGGTGCCTTCCTTTTCTTTTTAATGAATCACGATACTAAAATGCTCAATTAAAATAACGTGAAAGGATCAGATAATCATTCAGAAGATTTTCACTGAACAAAGTTGGAATGTCCATTAATATATAAATCTCCCCTCCTGGGAAATAAGTACTCTTGAGTTCAAGACTATTTTTCTGAAATTCATCAGGTCAAAGTTAGGTGGAAGTCATAAAAATATGTCAAATATATTATAATCTTTGCTTACAAGTCCTCTGCTTTTTGCCCAAAGCTCTGTTTTATAAAGTGCATGATTCATGGCTTCAGACTCTGTTGTCTACAGGAGATATTTCTCCTGGTCAAGTGGTTTACAATATATTTCTAGCACAGAGCCATACCAGGGTCTTGTGCAAAGAGGTCACTGCTAATATTGAATGGACCTTCAAGTTGAATTGCTTGCTTTCAGTCAATTTCATATTTTAGCCTTTGATGATTAAAAATGACTTTTTGTTAATAGGGTTGGGGTTAGAGGTCACAAGTGAAAGACTATATTGATAGCCTGAGAAATTAATGTTGTCATTTATATAAAGGAATCATAGTCAGGGTAATTTCTTTTTTTTGTAGTTATGACTGGCTAGATTTATCTGAATCCTCCTGAGTCACTCTCAAAAGGCAGCTGGTCTTGATGGCCCTTGCAATAGGATTTCATCTGATAGGAGTTATCTGATTCAGGAAGGCAAATATTCCTTATTCAGAATTCAGCTTAATCTTTTTCCAAACTGTGACATTTCCAAGTGGGATGACAAATTGCTAACTTATAGTCTTCTGATGGTGGGGAGAAGGGTTGAAGATTATGGTCTTCATAAATATCCAAGATTAGTGTCATTCAATAAATTTTGCTTTTAAAATATAAACAACAGGTAACTCTCTCCACAATACCAAGATAATAGATTGAGAGATCAGGGGTAATTTGGGAAACTGGTGAAACACATCAAGGTAGGATATGTGAAGAGGCTTTTTGCGAAGACTATATACCAAAAAAAAGAGTGATCAACGCATAGAAGTGGGATTCATCAGTGACCAACTGCCCGTCAGGACTGCAAACTCTCCCCTACTGCTTCAGACACACTGTTGACTGCCTACATAAATATTACTATGTCTTAGATGATTATTGCTCTCTTTATTGATATATATACACATATATGTATATACACATATGTATACATATACACATATATATGTATATATACAGGTATACATATATATGTAGATATAGAATTTTTCAAGGTATAATTTGCTCCACCCAAATCAGAAAATTTTTAGAAAAATATTTAGATAGTTGATTATTTAATTGTTATTATTTAATTAATAGTTGATAGCATACTTTAATATTAAATAAAGATTTTTTTTCTTGGGACTAGGTCTCACTATTTTTGCCAGTGAGACTGCAGGCTCACGTTGCTTGGGGTGCCACAGACTCAAGCAATCCCCAGCCTCAGTTTTCCAGGTAGCTGGGATTACAGGCATGTGCCACCACGCCCAGCTATTTTTGGGGGGACTAGGTCTTTAAAAAATTTTTTTTAAATTTATTTATATATATTTCACATCATTTCAGTCCCTGGAGGTCACCCACCACCTCCCCTTCCCACCCACTCCAGCTGGTCCCCACTCTCCCCTTGTGCAGTTTCATTTGGTTGACCATATATTAGTGAAACCATTTGGTTTCTGTCCCTTTCTATCTGGCTCGTTTCTGCTAGAATGATTTCTTCTAGGTACATCGTTTCCATAAATTCATCAAATTTGTCATTTTTAATTGATTAGTAATACTCCATTGTGTATATATACCACATCTTTTTCATCCAGTCATTGGGACTAGGTCTTGTTTCATGCCCCCAGGGGGACTCAAACTGTGATCCCTGGCCCTGGCCGTGGCTTCCTAGGCTGCCACCTACAGGCATACACCACCATGCCTGGCCTTAAATAAAGATTTAATAAAACAGAACTAAACTTATTTTGTCTTGGGTTATGATCATTTCATTATGAATTGTAAGTTGTCTGCTTTCTCATCTTTGAATTATGACACAAAAAACAGTGATGCGAAATATCAATGTAGTTCATATTGACAAATGTATTGCAGATTGCCGGTGTCAACTACACTGAGCGATGCAAAGGATTATAAAACATAGCACCAAAGTAGAAGAGTTTTAAAACATGAAAACTAAAGATCAACAGAAATGTCACTAAGGAGATAGGAAAGAAAAATAGTACAGTACTATTAATATTGGAAAACCTGGAAATGGTTTTATAAGTCATCTAGTTCTTTCTGCTTATAAACATAAATTACTTAAATTCACTTCATAAAAACCTCCAGAAAAGGTGTTTCCATTACCTTGTATGACTCATTTACACATTAAGCCTCAGGAAATAGAAAGAATTATATATGCAGAAAGAAAATGGTTATCTTGTTTGTTCCTGATCAGAGAAAAATTAATGAAGGAGACAGAAAATATTCAAAGAAAGGTACTTATGGGTACTGAAATTGGAGGGTTTGAAGGGCAAAAAATTCAAGGTAAAGTGGATAAACAAAACATACAAAGCAGGAAAATCAATCACCAGGACAGTTTGTTTGCTTTTCTTATGTGGAACCCATTACCAAGTGATCTAAACAGATAGGTGGGGTCAGGAGCTCAAATATCAGCACAACATCCAATTTGAGTACTTCTGACATAGTTGGTTCAGGGCCACATTTTGAAAGATGTTGAAAAAAGTGGTTGTGGAAGTCTTGCCGAAGAGGGCAAAAATAATGACTTTTAAACAACAACAACAAAATGAAATAAACAGAATAAATGGTATTTTTCTCAGTGAATTTCCATATCTCATTGCTTTTCTGAATAAGTTGCCATATTCTCTAGGATCAGAGAGAAGATACCAAACCAAATGAAGTACTCTTTGCTTGACATGGGGCAATGCATTTTCTCTTATCTATTGACTTCATTTATCCAGAACACAGTTAAGAAAGGGATCCAAAAAAATGCTTCCAAGTGGACAAAATTAACTTAAGCATTATCTACATACTGTTTACATAAAAGAACCCCTCAGGACTTTATACTTGTTTTTTTTTTTTATTTTAGAAATGTCTAAAACTTAGCTATTGCTTTTCTTGACTCATAGAAAATTATAATCATAAAATTTGGCAAGAGGAGATATAATAGGGGTCAAGAAGTGATGCTGGAGGTACAAATACAAGTAAAAGCAAGAAATGATGATACCCTCACAGTGAAGACTGAAAAGCAGGTAAAAGAACTGGTTTAGAGAGGCCCATTCTCTCAAATGATGAATAACACCTGAAGTCCACAGTGTTATGATATGTTATAGCAACTGATGTTCATAGTGGTGATCTCTAAGTAAACAAAACAAGTTATATGTTTCTAGCATATTTTGCTGAAAAGGCATGGAATGATGACTTTTTGTTAAAAATTCCTATATAACATGGCAAAGTTTTTGGCTTTAGAGAAAGCTACTTGCTTACAGCTCTGTTACTTAATTGCATGATTCACAACTTCAAAGATACCTTTGGCCCCTGCAGTGTTTGGTGTTCCATACAATGTATTCAGCTATTCATTCACTCACTTGTTACTTTCTTTATCACACAGAAGGCATCCTGGTTAGTGTGCGGAGAAATAATATGGTTCCTCAAAAATCAAAATTTGAGTCTGAGATGCAAATATGTGGAGCTGAGAAGAAAGGTTACTGGTTCAGATCTGGACTTGAGAGCCACTCAGGTATATTCAGTTGAAGCCCTGTGAGTAAGGAGACAGGCAGTGTGGGATGAACTCATTGGTGACCTCACTCTCCAGTGATAAATGAAGCATTGCCATGTTTCATATAAGATGTATATCTTATATGATGTACATCATAACAACTAGGATGAACTTTGAATTGGGAAATGAATTGCTTGTAATCGTGGACTAAATTTTTTGGGGGGTAGAACCCTTGACTAATGTTCTTCCTTAATCACCTGCCCACCAAGACCTTGGTTTAATATGCATAATAGAATCCAAATAGGAGCTGCTGAGATACACAAGCTTGACTGAGCCTCTATCTGGTAAAGCAATTAAGCAAATGTCACTACAAAAGCAAATTGCAGTGTTTAAGTCCCGCCTCCGATCAGGAAGATTCATGATGCAAAATTTCACATAGTATATTGGTGTTATGAAATATTTTGATGCTTGTTAAGAAAAAGAAACGTTTATCAGCCAGGCATTGTGGTGCATGACAGTAAGCGGCAGCTTAGGAAGGCAGCCTAGGAAGCCATGGCCAGGGCCAGGGATCGGGGTTCGAGTCCTGTTGGGGACAGTAGCGAGACCTAGTTCCAAAAAAATATAGTTGAATGTGGTGGTGCATGCCTGTAATCCCAGCTACCTGGGAGGCTGAGGCTGGGGATTGCTTGAGACTGTGGTACCCCAGCAACGTGAACCTGAGGTTCCATGGTCAAAAATAGCGAGACCTAGTCTTAAAAAAAAGTCTATCTGTTATGCAGTGACTGATATGAAAAAATTAAGTGCTTTAAAAGATGTAATATGTAGTGCAAAAATAAACATATCAGTCTGTTAGGCTGAACATAGAAAAGCTTTCTAAGTTTCATCATTGTTATTTGTGGGTGAGAACAAAGTAATAACCAAGGATGGCATATTCTGAGTTTGCTGTGATGTCACCCCTATGTCAGAGAAACAACAGTGATGTCACCCCTATGTCAGAGAAACAAGTGGTCAGCAATATTATCAAAGACTCAAAAATTTCCAAAATCCCTGCCACGCTCTTTTAGTCCACATCCTGAAACTAAAAGCCCTCATGGTCCTAAGATGCTTGACAGAATCATGGATTCTATCTAGACACAGAGAGAATTCTTGCTTTTGGAGTATAAAAAAATTAACTTAAGAACCTCCAGCAGACCTTCTGTTACATCAAACACACATAAATGGGATCATTTGTTCACTTCTGCATAAAATGTTGGTAAATTAAATGGGATTATTATAAATGATCTAGTTCAGTGTATGTACTTGAACTTACATGAGTAGATGCCTGAAAAAAAAAGTCAGATTTCTACTAGCACAGAAAGTGACTATTGAAAAGCAAACAAAAATATCTGTTGAAGAACAGAAGAAACATTGGTAATGTTTACTTCAGAGTAAGAGATGGGGGGGCTAAGTTAGATGCTCTGTATGTAGTGGCACATCCATGAATTCAACGAAGTGCTGGTTGGATATCAGTATGTGTAGATAGGCCTGCAATGGTTGCAGCTATACTATCTATGTACAGACTTTTAAAATTGTCTTCTCTAAATAATATAGTTTGATAACAATTTACATAATTTACTCTGAATTAGGCATTACAAGTAACCTAGAGATGTTATAAAGTATATGGGAGAATGTGCATACGCCGCATGCAAATACTACACAATTAATATAATGGATACTGGGCTGAATTACAACAGATATGGAGAAATAACTATATATATGTTATATATATCATATAACTATGTATAACATACATATATGTATACATATATGGAATATATATATGTATATAGATGCTATATATATATATATATATATATATGCTCTCAGAGTCAATATACTTTATAGAATGTCTTTGCTTAGGATTCTTGAAAGCTGAACCTGAGAAAGGTTTACACAAAGGTAAATCATTTGAGGATTGATGTAAGAAGCTGAAGAGAGGAAAAAGGGGCTAAAATAAGAAGAGAGGACAATGGAAGGATAGACTGTTGGTTTTGCTAACCAAGCAACTGGTGCTTGGTTCTGCTGGAACTTTTTTTTTTTTTTTTTTT
>PVHY01000383.1:0-94502 GCA_004024945.1 Uropsilus gracilis | reverse complement strand
TCATGATCCCTGTCCCCGGCCGCAGCTTCCTAGTTCTGGAACATTTTGAAGAGACTTATGAAAAGCATCTTGAACTGCTCACCCATGGGATAAAATGGGGAGGCATTAATTTATTAGCTTTAGCTTCCTATTGATTAAAGGTGTCCCCATAGGTGTTAACTTAGATCCCTCCAGGCTGGGTAACTGTGTTTGGAGCAGGTTCCCACACTTTAGCATCAGAGAATCCCCCAGGACAAGAAGCAATAAGTAGCCATAGGCTGAGAACAGGTTCTGTTGAATTACAGCCCTGTGGAGCTGGCCCAGGGCTGTCTGGGACTTAATGCCACAGCATGATTGTGTAAGAGGTAGGATGAGGATATGAAAAAGAGGTGCAAACGAAGGTACATAGCATTTATCCTAATTATAATTATTCATCACTTGTGGTAGCAGTTAATATATATACCTGCCTCACCAGACGGCAAACTATGAAGACACGAACTGTGTGTGACTGGGTTACGTTTTCTATTACTGTCACCAGGCACAGTACTGAGCACACTGAACATAGTCAGTAAAAGTATATTAAATGGCTGAATGTCACAAAATATAGAACAAGGGGATCTAATTGCCATCGTTTCAAGAGAAACTATTCAATCATAAACTAAAAAGAGTTCAACTTCACCCAGGTATAGGCACACATCATATTCAACTCCATGGTTGATTCCATGGTTTTAGGGGGGCTGTTTTAGAAATGGACTAGATCAAGAGCACACTACAGGGTGCTGCCACAGATGCTAACTGGCTTATTTGGGAGATTACCTCAGAGAGAACACCTTCTGCCTATATGCCAGCATGTCTTTGAGGTAACTCTGGAAGATTCAGAGGTATTCTCATTCAGGCACATTTTATATGGAGTAAGTTGTAGCATCTCCTGAATATTTGGGGTTTCCTCAGTCAGCCTAATGCTCACTGTCTTTACAAAGCCATGAACTACATGTATAAAAAAGCCATCTGATCTGACTCAAAAATCCCAGTGTCCCTAAGGAGTACCCTGGCTACTTCAGGACAGGAGCAGAGGCAGAGGCAGCCAATGTCTCATCACATGCCACTCCATAGGGAATCATAGGGGATGCACATTTCTCATGTTCCTTAGAGTCATGGATTTATGATTCTGTTCTTTAAAATTAAATTCAAAATTTCTAGGGTATCGAACATTTCAACCTCCATTTTCCAATCAATTCTAGTACCTGTCAATGCTGCAGAATAAAGATGACTATCCATTACCATCACAAAACATTCTAACCATAAAAGAAAATGTTCTATGTTTCTTTCCCATGGTGATCAGGCAGCACACAGCCCCCTGCTTGTATCTTGGTGAAACCTGATCTGAGAACCTATCTGACTGCAGTTATGTCTCCATCCCCACAGTTAAGAACATTTACAGGAAAGAACATATTTTAATGACCTTCGTGCAAATCTTATTAAGCCTATTACCTTTAAATGACATTTCCCATCACTTGGCTGGGATTTGTCCGTTTTTGACATTTGCTTCCTTTTAAAGATGTTATATAGACTTTGAGCTCTGGTAAACCTCCAAGCGAAGCTAAATCTGAGGGATTTTATAATTTAGTCACAGAAATCTTTTTTGAAATGAGAAGAGCTTATTCGCAATATGTTAAGGCATCTCTCTGATCTATTTGCCAATTCCCTGAGCCAGGTCAAAGATGCTGGCAATCTTCCTCCATTTGGGTTGATAATCCCCATTGTAAAAGCCCACCAGTACTGACATCTCTGCACTCATTCCAGTCTCTCATGACTTCCTGCTGAAGCTAGTGGAATCTCAACTGGGTTTACCAGAATGACATATTACTTTGTTTTATGATGGCACAACCTATGTTTTGAAGCACTCTCATACCTACCTAACTTTCAAATATCTCTCACCTTTTAGGCTATTTAAAATGACTCCCTATCCTAATGCAAAGGCTTGTATTTCTCTGGTAGACATTGTTTGATGTGTGTATGTGGACTGTTTTTAATCACACACTAATCACAATAATAATTTGAAATAAATAGATAGGGAGGAAGGAAATTTCTGGAGGGGATGAATATATTGATGACTATATGGCATAGATTGCAGGGATGGGTTAATGGATGTGTACTTATTCCCAAACTCATCAAGGTGCATACATTAAATATGTACAGAATTTTATATGTCAATTGTTCACATCATAAAGTGGGTCAAAGTTAAATGAGTTGCCATTGTTTTGGAATTAGGAATTTTCATATATTCAAATTTCTGACTTTTTGAGAAATCAGAATATAAGGTGAGACTACAGAGTGGGAATTTCAGTTTTGTAGAGTAGCTTCATGAGACCCTGTTTACTTATGAAAAATCATGGGCTTGCCCCAGGGACATCAGAGTTTGTGATTATTAGCAGAGGATCCAAATGGCATTTGTCAACCTTGTAATTGTTTTGAAAACATTGTATGTAAAGCCCCCCAATTTCAAAACCAAATAGCTTAAGAATTGTGGTGCTGAATTAGTCCAAACAGGATACCAGTTTTAAATCTGCATGCTATTCTGAGAAGAAAAGTTTGATAGATAGGACCAACTTGTGTTAGTAAAGACACACCCTTACTGGTGATGTCTTAATAAATAATAAGGCTTTTTCCTTTCTTGTAAACTTTTCACAACTTATTAACAAATTTATCCCAATTAACAGAGTAAATTTCTAACACAAGAAGGTCAAAAGTTGTCAGAAAATACATTATGATATGCTCATTCATTCTCTATTCTCTCTGTATTTTTATACACTCTAATGAGTGAAGCAACAATTTAGGTAGTGATTTGTTTAAACTACGGTTTATATTATATCACAAAGGGTAATCAAGTGGTGGTAGTCCAGGTCAGTGGGCATGTATAGGGTTTCCAGGAGTCAATATTTAAGGCATGGTCCTCTATCTCAAAGGTTCATACCACAACTTGTGGAAATGGGGCTGAGCCAGAATAAAGAAAAATAGCAACTGTGAGGATAAGGCCATCAGATGAATTTAAGGAAGGGGAGATATTTTTCTTCATTTAATGACAGTCTTCCACAGCCCAATCTGGCTTAATTGGCAGTTGGAGACATGAAACTGTCTAATTAATTCCTAAAATAAGACTATTGGCCTGACATGTTGTACTGTACTGTGATCATAATATTAAGCAAGGCTTTCCTGACTAAGTAATACAAAGCACACTGCTTTTATATCACTTCTTATATGATTTTTGGGTGGCTAAGGATATTATTCTATCCATCCATCCATCCATCCATCCATCCATCCATCCATCCATCCATCCATCCATATCTACCCACCCACCTCAATATGTCCTACACTAAATGAGGTACCAGGAATCCAAAGACCAGTGAAGTAAGTCCCTGTCTTTAGCATATCCTCTGTCAAAGAACAACATTGCTTCCTTCTTGTTCTGTTTAGCAGTCATATCAGCAATATAAATGTCTGCTAGACACTATGATGGGATTTCTGAATAAATTAAGTATAATAAGCATGTATCACATTGGTGGTTCTCAAATGCAAATGTGAATACAAATCACCTGGAGTTCTGATGTTGTTGCTGATGGAGATGCTGATGTTGGCTGTTCTCACTTTGAAGGGCAAAGTTTTATAGTTCATCAAGGTAACATTGAAGTCTTGACTTTTGAACAGCAGAGTCACTCTTCATAAATTTAAGGTTACCATCAATGAATTGGCTTTTCTTTTCCTGCTTCAGGGAAGCAGGTTTAAGGAAGTGCTTTGCACTTTAATTCATCTCTTCTCTGTCTTTTCCTACCTTTCCCTTTCTGAAAATTGAGTTCACTCTAAAATTTTTCTATTTCACAGATTTCCTCTCTAGAAAGTTAAATTCTTGTTTTAGAATCAATGGAGATTCAGAAGCACTTCAGATCATGGAGGATGGACCCAGAGCCCATCAATCAAAACCTGTCAGGTTGTGTTAGGAATCTACCAGGACCACGTCTACCTGGTTTTGCAGACCTGCAGAGACGCCTGCTATTAATTCTGATGGCCATAAGCCACAAGGTACCTAAGAACTTCTGTGTGATTAAGAGTGACTGACTAACCTTTCTTTAAAAAGGCCCAGGATAAAAAATGGAAATAAGTGCCAGACGTGTTTACATGCAGAGCTAAACTGTCATGAACACCCTCATTCAGTTTTGTCCATGATTCACAGTTTTTAAAAAAATATTTTTAGGCGGCACATGGCCATTGGTCCACGGTCACACAACCTTACGATAATTTTCCAAATAATGGGAATTCTTTTCTTTCTAAGAGTCAAAATTCTTTGGGTCCCTTTCATAGTCATAAAAGAAATCGGTAAAGATCGTCACGCCACTGATGCTGGGCAAATATTTTATCTTTTAACAAAAGATGACCCCCTGGCAAGACCTCATTAACATTTCTGTGTATTTAAAAATAACCTATGTAATAATGTTCACATACTCTGATACACAGTTTCTAGCTCAATTAAAAAAGACTCAAGATATTTTTTAGGGCCACACAGTGCTAATCTGAAACCTTTGGAAAATGTGCCCATTCTCTAAATTACTTATAGCTGTGCCTCTTTTTTAGTAACATGCTCTTATTTTTGACATTTCCTTGGGCCTCTTACAAAATCAGTCAGTCTGTCATATTAATAGTGAAGATAAAGGTAAGCATCACAAAGATTAAACAACAACCACCTCTGGGCAGGATAGCATAAGAAAAAGTCCCCAGGGGGTAGAAAATGGTCTATTTACATTATGTGGTGCTCTTAGTGTACATAGTCAGAAGATCCGTTTGGTCAGGGCACACCAGGCTAGAATGTGAATCATGAAATGCCATTCCAAGACCATTATATAGAATGTGCAAATGATTTAAACCAGGAAAGGTTGTGTTTTGACCTCTATGACTTATGCATTACAGCCTCTGGCTTCAAGCAAGGGTTAAGAATGAGATGGCATCAGGCTCTGGTTGAACAAGCCTGCAGTCTTGGCTGGTAATAGAAGCACCAGCTTCCCACAGAGACCATGAAATTCAGCACTATACTCGACATGAGGTAGAATGATGCAAACTGCCAGGGGTGGATACCCTTGGGGCAGAGGGTTTTGTGCATTTTTTCCTTGATGTAAATATTTAAACTTCTTCATAACATTAGAGTTACAACTTACTTTCCTGGAATGAAATCCTAAAACAAATTGACAGCCAAATATTTTATGGAATTTCTACATGACAACAGGTTTGTTTCCATTTCAGAATAGCCAAAGGTTTTACCTCTCTCTATTTTCATGGTGTTACTGCTTCCCAAATTTCTAAGGTCATTGCACCCCAGGGCTTGGGTCCTTGGGACTGCCAAAAGCATACCAGAAGTATTCATCTGGTATCTGAGCTGTCAATTTGAAATCTGCCTGGCAGGTGGTAGTTAACAATGTTTTTGCTAGCATTACTTTTGAACACCTTTTTAAACTGAGTTTCTCAAAAGTAATTCCTGATAGAGAAATTATTTCTAGTTTTGCATCATTATGACATATGTCATTAACGGTATCAGACGTTCTTGGTATGAAACCCTGTCCAAGAAAGTATTACTAAAGCTTTGTTCTAGTAATAAAAGCAAGCAGTGTGTTTATGTTCTACGTGTATGTACACAATTTATCACCAATAGGATGAAGCTAATTTATAGGGGACAATTGCTTTTTAGCTGCCTAACATCCATTCCAAATTATAGCAACACCCCTTTTTTGAAGGGTGAATCATCTCTGAATGAGACACAGTCTGTTAGCTTTCTCAAGTTAGTCAGGTATGTGATAATTCAATCAGAGTGAATTTCAGGAACTATAAGAAAAGTGGTTTTCTCTTTCTTGACAGACATGATTTTGGAAATACCTTTTCACTTTCAAGATGGAGCTTGGGGCTTTTGAGGATGCAATGGGGAGACTAGGGCTGGGGTTAACACAAGTGGAGGGCAGAGGAAATGAGCACTTAAGACCTGATAAATTCACTTCATCAATCTGGGTTTGAAAACAGAACTAACTCTGGAGTTTTACTTCCAGAACCAAGAAATCATTAAATCATTAAGATAATTTGGGTCAAGAATTCTACTCTTCGAAAAATTCAGAATTGCCAGACTTTTCTACCTAGTGTTTAAATATTTTCTATTTATAATAAATTCAATGAGCTGTCTTAAGACAAGCATAGAGTGAACTTTAGATATAATCCTTTGCTTTTATTTTTCCACAAATTTCATTCCTTTCTCTTTAACATCAGATGTTTTGTCAGATTGAAAAGCTAACAAACACTATAGTTAGTTAATTAAGTTCCCACTTTTTCTGTGTCCTCGGTGTACTGCTAGTGAAAATGCCAAATTGGAGCAAAAGAAAAATACAGGACATAGATGGTTTATCAATTAAGTAAGAAAGCAATTGAAAGTTTGTTTTTAATTGCATAATCATCATCATCATCATCACCAGCATTTACTGATTGTTGTGTGGGGAATGCTATGCAAAGCATTTGACAATGACTAAATCTTTGTATTTTTACACTGATCTGGAAGGCAGTGGTATGTTGGTTATCAGTTCTGGGGTACAGAGGGGCCCCAATATAGTGAGTTTGCCAATTTTCATGATAATAAGCCATTTATTTTATAATAAGCTATTTATTTCAAGAAGTCAAAAGATTTAAACTCTGGTCTTGTAGACTTCAGCACATCACAGAGGAAACTCAATGACAGAGAAACTACAGCTTACTCAGATACAGCTGTTTATAAACTCAGTTTCATCCTGCTCCAACCCCATACTTTCCAAATCTTTGTTCTTTTTCTAATCAAGGGGAGGTTTCCACTATTTATTGGAGAAAAGCATATGAGAATGTAAATTTCAAATATTATTTCTACTTAAATTATATTTAGTGGGAATATTTAAAGAATTTTCCATACTTGATTGATAAAGAACAAGAATCGGGGTTAAATATGGCACTTATATCAACCCCTTTGATTAATAATCATCAAGTACTTCTATAGAATGTTTTTAAGATAATCATTTTAAATCTAATGCATGACTGGGAATGCTAATGAAAAGGGACGAAATGACTTTAAGAGTGGAAGATCAATTAAGCATGATCGGTTAAGCGCTTAAATTTCACAATTGAGCACTTAAATTTCACATAATTCCATACTATTGAAAATTAAGTAAATAACTGATAAGATATTATAGTAATTTCTTTTTATCACATATGCAGACTTGACTACAAAGTCTTTTTTGACTTTTGAGTAAAGGATTTTGCAAATGTTGTTTATTATATCAATGTAAGCCTGAAAGTCACAACAAAGTGAATTTGATAATGATTATAAACATTAGGTAATAGACATCTGTACAACAGAGTTATCAGAATTCACAGGCATGAAAACATATTAGAGAAATTAAAACACTACAAAAATGTGAGTAAAAGAAATGTCAAAGTTAAAATTTTCCACTTTGTACCCCTTATTTCCAAATTATCACTTTATTATAAATACTGTAGAAAGATACCTACTATACACATTCTTATAACAGATGCTCCATTAACTAATATGACTCTAGGAGTTGTGAATTTTATGGAAACATCATTTTAGTCTTAGAAAATTTGATCATCCTTTACTCCTACCAAACATATTAAGGGAAAATATTCTCTATAGTGAGTAAGATAGAATTTTATATGTGAATATTTATGTAACTCCTTGGGTTTAAAAAACCTAGTGCCATTAAGAAATTACTATCCACTTTATTCAGATTGCATGATCTTATTGAGATGGAATTTTAAAACAAGTCCTTACTGTTGAAGTTACATAATAAAATATTAAAGGATAAGATATGTAATAAATAAAATATTAAAGGATAATAATATGATGTCTGATATTTGCTTCAAAATATCTAAGGGAAAATGAGTAGAGAGCATAGATATAATGAAATTGATTGATAACAATGGAATTTGTTTACTACTCAAATAATTTTTATGTGTTTGAGTTTTCCTGTAATAAAAGTTTAAGAAAACCTACTTCATATCAATATTTGAAGACTTATAGAATATTTTTAAGGGTTGAGTGAAAGGATACGGAGAATTCTCATATCACTGCCAGAATTACACTTTCGAAAATTAAATTGCTTCATAGAGTCCCTTTGCTTAAAACACTTCTTTTGAGATTGCTTCACTTAAGGAAAAAATTAGCAATCCATTCTATTGTAACTCCATAGGACTCTTGTCTTAATCTCTTGTAGGAACTTCCTGTGGTATGAGGAACTTTTAGGTTCCCATGTTTTTAATTTCATGCAGGAATGTGAGATCCACAAAGACAGACAACCTATCATTTTATCTTCCTATCTTGAGTGCTTGGTACATCATCTGGCATATGGTAGATGTTTAATAAAATTTTGGTGAATAAAATGAATGTGAAATACAAACAGATTATATAAAAATAAATATTTAGATCATGGAACTAGAACAAGTATGTAATGTTGACTAAGACAGTTTGTAATTAATTTTTATTTCTAAATAACTTTTGAAAATTATTTAAAACTGAAGGTGAAATAATACTCATATAAAAGATACTTAAATACATCTTAATTAAAAAAGGTAGATAAATTAAAAGGGCTGATAATTTCCTTGTCACTTATAGATTTATACATCTTAAAGAAATTCAACTATTGAGAATATAATATACCTAACAAGTTGTATTCAAGTAATACTCTGTAGATTGTATTGTTTTAGTGAATAATCATAAAAATGCTTTCTTTCTTTCTTTCTTTTTTTTTTGAGACTAGGTCTCTCAATTTTTGCCTGTGGAACTGCAAGCTCACGTTGCCCCGGGTACCACAGACTCAAGCAATCCCCAGCCTCAGCTTTCCAGGTAGCTGGGATTATAGGCGCACGCCACCACATCCAGCTATTTTTTGGGACTAGGTCTTGCTATGTTGCCCTGAGCGTTGACTCAAACCGCGACCCCCAGCTGCTTCATAGGCTGCTTACAGGCATACACCACCGTGCCCTGCTCCACGCATGCTTTCTTACAAGCAACAAAAGTAATGGTAAAATTGGACTTCATTAAAATTAAAAACATTTGTTTATTACAGAACATTATGAAGAGAGTGAAAAGACAACGTACAGAATAAGAGAAAATATTCCCTAACCATGTTTATGACAAAGTCTAGGACACAGAAAGCACCAAGAACTATAACCCAACAACTAAGACAAACAAACCAATTAAAAATGAGCAGAGAGGATGTGAGGGTGATCTGGCTGCGACATCTGTCACCCCACTGATCGCCAGGGTTGATTCGGCTGATCTGGCTGGCTAGGCCGGTGTCCCTCACCGCTCCATGTGCGTCCCTCCTGAAGCTGCTAGTTCGGTCAAAGAGGACGGCCTTCCCCAATAGAGACGGAACGCTCTTCGGTCGAGCGTATACGAGTAGCTGCGCTCCCCTGCTAGAACCTCCAAACAAGCTCTCAAAAATGAGCAGAGAACCTAACTAGACTTTCTTTAAATAAAATATATGAATGGGCAGCAAGCACACAGGTTAAATAAGCTTCATCAGTCATTAGGAAAACAAAACCAAACTACAGTGAAACGTCACTTTATGCCCACTAAAGTGGCTGTAAATAAAGAAAACAGAACACAGCAAGTGCTGATGAGGATGTGGCAAAATTAGAACATGCATATGTTGCTAGTGGGAATGCAACATGGCACAACTTCTGTGTACTACCATTGACAATTCTTTAATAAGTTAACAAAGCTGTCCCATGCCAATAAACATAGTTCTAGCTATAGATCCCAAAGAATTGGAGACAATTGTTTGAACAGAAACGTGTACACAAATGTTCACAGAGGGACTATTTACAACAGCCAAAAGGGAGACAAACCAAGTGTCTACTAAATAACAACAGGGTAAACAAATGTGGTATTTGTTTTACAACAGAACATATTATTTCATCATAAAAAGGACTGAAATACTGATACATGCTACAACCTGGAAGAAATGTGAACACATTATGCCTAGTAAAAGGGCCAGACACAGGAGGTCACTTATTGCACGACTCCATGTAAGGAAATAGCCAGAATGGGCAAATCCATAGAAAAGGAAAGCACATCAGTGACTGTTGAGGACTGGGAGAGAGAGAAATGTGGAGTAACTGCTTTGTATAGGTTTTCCCAGGTAATAATAATAAAAAAAGATTTGGGAACTAGGTAGTACTGATGTTTGTACAACATTGTGAATGTACTAGTACTGAATGTATACTTTAAAATGGTAAATTGGATGTTTATTTTACAAATAATTAAAAATGATACATTCCTAGTCTAATTTCTAGACATTCTATTGTGGGGTACCTAATGTGGGGCCCAGGAGTATGTTATTTAATAAGTACTCAGATGATTTGACACAGGTGGTCTTAGAACATACTCTGAAAAGTGCTGCTAAACTTTCTACAGATAATTAAATTGTTTCCAGGATAGAAACCCTCCTATCACATAATTCAACTAGTAAAATGTCTCAGAGGTATCATAAACCAGTCCTCAAAGTTCCCATTTCCTAGGAAGGGAAACTGTAAATGTATTTCAGCAGGGCCTGTTTACAGAAACATGTGCACAATCTCCCAACTCCAAACTTCATGTGACAACTGATGTCATATTCCTGTTACTCAATCAAGGCTCATTTCTCCTCTGTCCTTGATATCATCCTTTCCTTTTTTTCTCATATTCCCAACTTTTTTTTTCAGTTGCTTCTTCCCTTGCAGCCCAAAATCATGCACAAGTGTCTGTATCCTAATATGTGTCCCTCTTGACTGTTGCTCAAATCTGTACAGAACCAAGATCCTTCAAGAGCTAGTGGGTGTTTTCTCTCTCAACGTCTCTAATTTCCATTTCCTTCCCCCATCCCAATTTAATTCTCAGAGCTATTTTCCCTCAGAGACATGAACTAGTTTTGTTCTATTTTACTCAGAGAAAGTGAGTCTTACAGTCTTAAGCAACTTGCTCAAAGTCATACAACTAGCAAAAATTAAGGGGGAAAAAAGTCAATCTCAATATCTAGATCCTAAGTTCTTAAACAGGTTGGGGTTATAATAATTCTACTATGGCATAAACCCATGAGAGCAGGAACTTTGTGCCTTAGTCACTGTTCTTTTCCTGATTCTACAAGCTGATCATAATCAAGTCTTAATGCATGTTTGTGGAGTTAAAACAGCATATAAATGATAAGCAATGTTTTTAGAGTGGAGGAAATCTAAATAATAATATCCAAATTCAGTGATCTTGGTGCATTTAAAGATGTAACAGTTTGCAAATTATTACTCTAAAGAAAGTCTCCCCAATTTAGAAGTTGGCCACCATTCTTTCCCGGGGAATTTTGTCAGGTAGTATTTGGGAACTTGGCCATGAATACTAGGTAAACTTCTGGTCTGCTATCTCTCAGCTACATCATTAAGAGATTGAAAGAGTTCAGAAGAAAGGACTCCAAATTGTGATTTAGTTCTTTTGTTAGATAGGTATTCTGAAATAAGAGGAAAGATAAGAGCTTTTACATGGTGTTATAGTAACAAATCAGTCTAGGAATGTAAATGTATTTGAGGATTATGCTTTTATAAACTCCTCTTTGGTTTGTGTTGCAATGGAAAAGCATTCTATTTAAAAATCTCCCTTGATAAAACATTTAAAAAGCACAGTGTATGATATTTTTTTCACTTTTGAATCACTTCTTTAAAATTTTATGCTAAGCATGCCTGTAGGCAGCAGTCTAAGTAGCCACAAGCCAGGGCTGGGAATTGCAGTTCCAGTTTGCCAGGGGCATGTAGCGAGACCTAGTTTCTGAAAAATACTTGAGCATGGTCGCGTATGCCTGTAATCCCAGCTACCTGGGAAGCTGAGGCTGGGGATTGCTTGAGTCTGTGGTACCCCGGTCAACGTGAGCCACAGGCAAAAATAGTGAGACCTAGTCTCAAAAATAAATAAATAAATAAATAAATAAATAAATAAATAAATAAATAAATAAATAAATAAATAAGAAAATTTTATGCTATTGACAGTAAAATAATTATTGATTTATTTACTCATAGAGTTTATCTGTAGTTAGTTTTCTTGGAAACTAAAATTAAAAAGGTACTTAACCTGGCAACATAGGAAATAGAATGGAGGGATGAGCATCAATGTGAAAGTAAAATCAGGAAATGAATTTATTTCACTGGATTATAAAATCTTTTGCAAAATTAGACTGACTTACATCGCCTTATTTAAGATGTTGTGTCCAGCTTCATTGAGCTCCTGCTCTGAGCCAGGTATTACATTAAATTACAGAGGTACAAAGACAAAACCAAGTGCTTCCTCTCATAGTTGTCTTATAGATTGATATATAATGTTTCACTCTCCAGATGATCTCAAAACTACAGTTCAGATGCCTAAGGATCATCTAAATACAGTTCAAGCTGAAATCTCTACTTCTCAGTGTTTTCCACTGCATGCAAATATTTTCCTTCCTGTCCCAACACATGGAACATGGATTCCAACACATCAATAAAACTGCCAGCCCACCCCATCTTCGTTCTATTTTCCAACCCCCTTGACTAATCTGCCTCCATCCTCTATCACTCTATCACTCTTAACCTAATACTTCCACCTAATTTCATGGGATATATGTTGCCACTAAAGCACTGGAGTTGAACCCAGGCTTTTAAAAAAAGTTCTGATTAAGAAAAAAATAGTACATTCTAATTATTGCCACTGCCATTTTCATTTTGCCTTGGTGGCCAGAGACTTAGAGAGGGAAGTCAAGGTTTCTCGAAAGAGGGACAGAGAGAGAGGGGATTTAGGAAGCAGCAGTCTGGAGAGAGGGAAGAGGGAGAAAGCTGGAGAGAGGAGAAAACGGCAGAGCAGCGGGAAAAGTGGAGTCTCCACAGCTGCCTTTGCCTTGTGCAGCAGCAGGGCAGCGAAGGAAGCCATTCTGTGGGCTGCCATCCCCAGCCCGGGCTGGCGAGCAGGCTGGGGAAGCATGTTGAGGAAATATGTGACCTGTGTAAGCTGACTTGGAGACTCAGTACTTGGAATTTTGCTTCAACTTAGAAACTGCAAAGCTTAGGAAATGTCTGAAGACCTGAAGAGAACATGGAGAGCTGTTGTTTTTATCGTGAGACATATGAAGTGGTTGCTGCTGCTGTTCCAAGTAAGTCTTGGTGACAAGGGCCAAAAGATGCTGAAGCTGTGCCTTTCAGAGGAGCATTGACAACACCATCTTGGCTTCTTTGATTTGAATCTCTTGCTGTTTGTCTTGAAGGTGGGGCAGTTGACAGTTTGTGAACAAACGAACACATGTAACTGAAGAACCCACATGTAGGTTTTTGGACTGGACTGAATTCAGGGGACCCTTGGGTCCTTGGTGACTATTGCTTATTTTGTCTTTTTAGTGAATAAATCTGCTTTTGCCTCCTTTTAAGGTAGTATGGTCTTGCTACAACTTGCGTGGGCTGGGATGAAACTGATGAGTGACTATTTTAAAGTTTAATTAAGTTTCCTGCTTTGTTCTTTTTCTTAGCTGATTTTAGTTCCAGGGTATGCTTTCAGGAGCACCAGCACACAAAGTGTGTTTTCTGCTGCAGTGTTCCAAGGAAATATTTTTCTTGTTAGTCACTGGAACAGCTGGTTGGGAATTTCCCTATTTTTGTTAGAGTGAATTAATTTGGCAGGAAAAATAGAATGAATCTTTTCAACCTTTCTCCTACCTCCCCACCAAAAAGTCAGCTGCACCTTAGGGAAGGTAAGAAGCAAATAAAAAGTCAGATGGTGGTTATTAATCTACAAATGACTCAGACAATTTGTTCTTCCATTCTGGGTTTTCTACCACCAAATAAGGAGGTTTAATGGGAAATTTTTTTCATGGGAAACAAGCAAACAAAAAGGCATGCTATAACAAATTTACAAATGAAAGAAGAAAAAATAGAGAAATTGGACTTTAGTAAAATTAAAAATTTTGTGATTCAAAATTCACCATCAAGAAGATAAAAAGCCAGCTCACAGAAAGGGAGAAATTATACTCAAGTCATATATCTGATGAGGGATTTATATCTAGAATATATAAAATACTCATACAATTTAAGAACAAAAAGGACACTTTAATTTCAAAATGGGCATAGTTAACACTCAAAGAAAACATAATCTAGACAGAGACATTATCTACTCACAAAAACTAACTCAAAATTTATCACAGACCTAACTAAACTAAAGAAAATAAAATTTAACAACAACCAAAAAAAACACAGTGTGATTTAAAACTGCACAAAAGGCCTGAATGGACCCTTAACAAAGAAGATAGAGGTCAATAAGCATATGAAAAGGCACTTAAAGCTATAAGAATGCAAGTTAAAACACATCAATTAGAATGACCAAAATTCAAACACTAACAGCTCAAGCTGGCAATTCATTGCTAAAGGTAATGTAAAATGGTGCAGTCACTTTGGAAGATAATTTAGCACTTCCTTACAAAACTAAGCATGATCTTACCTTACAATCTAGCAACTAGAATACTTGGTATATACACAAAAGACTTAAAACATATGTCCATACAAAAACCTGCACACAGATATTTATAGTAGCTTTCTTTATAATTGCCCAAATGTAGAGACAACCAGGATGTCCTTTAGTAAGTGAATGGATAAACAAATGGAGGTATATCCTTATAATATACTCAGCATGAAAATGATAGAGTGATACACCCCCCCCCCCATTCATTGTCTCCTGTTTAAGATTGCAGATTTCAAGGAAGGTATGCTAAAATGTGAGAATGGCCTTATTTGGAATTTCCCTTCAAGGAGATGCAGGAGGGAGGAAGGTGAAACAGGTTTCCTGGAAGGCGGGAAATCAGGGTCTATAAAGGGTGTGGAAACAAAGAGAGATTCCAATATGGAGATCCAATATAGAGATCCAATGGAGGAGAGATTGGAATTGGCCATTTTATAGCGTAAAGATGTGAGCCATGTGTGCTTGGCCATGTGTGGCCAAGGCTTGGGGCCGCCTCTGACTGGCCCAGGCTAGCCGCATGTGTGCTAAAGGCAGTTAAGAAGTTTGCAGATTTGAACTCTGTGTTGGAGTTTGTTTTGCTGAGTTTGACCTGTGTCTGGAAGAGACTGTGCAAAAGTTAGGCCTGAAAAGAAAGTAAACTTGGCTGGGTCCGGTACCATGAAGTTCCTGCTACCTAAAGAGAACAAGGAGAAGACAGCATGGAAGATGAGGAGCACACCAAGAGAGCAGCCAAAGGAACATGTCTTCAAGCATCTGGAGATGAACTCTGACTGGCTGATGGTGAGATGATCAGGACTGAGAGACTGAGGATTTTTGGGCAATCTGAGGAAAGGACTTTAGACAATGCTGACAAAGGTTTTGAATGATGTTAAAGTAATTAGAGTTTTACTTACCTGTTTCTTTTGTAGTAATTAGGAAATCACTTTGTTAAAAATGAATTAGTCTGTACTGATAGTCTTGCTTTGACTTGGTATTTTGGTTGAGAAGGCTGGGGGTAGTGGAAAAAAACCCAAGAGAATTTTAAAAAAGAGTAAACTGAGAGAAACTAGTGCAAAGTTTAAACTGTGTTTCTAAGTTTTTCTTTTTAGGTCTGAAAAAGGGAAAAAAGATAAGAAAGGCTGGTAGCTGATGTTTGCATATCAATAGTAGGCAGGTACAGTAAAAATGCTAATGTAACAGTTTGTAGCTGCTTCAGAGAAGCAAGCAGATAGGTGTATCTAGTACAATTTAAAGGCTATTGCCAATATAAATTGTTTGTAGCCTGCTTTGTAAAGAGAAGCAGGCATAGGCATATCTAGTTAAAGGCAATTGTTAATGTAACTGTTTGCAGTCTGCTTTGTAAAGAGAAGCAAGCCTGTATGTGTTCAGTTAAAGTTAAAAAGTCTTTTCTGGTTGTCCTGTTTCAAAATGAGCTATCAAACCACAAAAAGTTAGGAGGAAACCTGAATGTATATTACCAAATGAGAGTAGTCATTTGAATAAGCTGTATACTTCACAATTCCAACTACATAATATTCTGGAAAAGACAAAATTATGAAAACAGTAAAAAGATCTTTAGTTAATATGGTGGGGGGGAAAGATGAATAGGTAGAATATGGAGAAATTTTAGGATAGTGACGAAACTATGATGGTGGATACATATCATCACATACTGATCCAAACCAACACATGAGTGAACCCTAACATAAACTTTGTACCTCATCTAATAATGGTGTATCAGTGTATGCTTAATGATATTAACAAATGTGCAGGCTGGTGGGAGCTGTTATGTGTAAGGGGCACAAAGTAATCTTTCATCCTTTCCACTCAATCTTGCTATGAACTTAAAACTGCTTTAAATAATAAATTCTGGTTTTGTCTTTTTTTTTAAATTAAGCATGTAAATAGATAAGATACTGCACTACAATATCATCCCACATACAAAACATTCTCCCTGAAAATTGTTAGATTGGTTTAAACTATCAAAACTTAAGGACAAGGATTTTGAAAAACATCACTTCAAGCTCAGTCATGAGTACTTGATAAGATGCTCAATATCATCATTCATAAAAGAGATGCAAGTCAAAGTCACATCTCAGGTCCATCACTATGGCTAAAATTGAAAAGGAAGTTAATAACTGTTGATATAAATGCAAAAAATTACAACATTCATATCTTGCTGGTGGGATTTTTAAATGATTCTACTGAAGCATCCTTGGTGCCACTTTTACTACCACATCTCTTCAGAAACACAGAGTTACCATATAGCCCAGCAATTTCATTCCATGATAACTGAAAATTTATTTTTACAACAAGACTTGTATACAAATGTTTACTGCTACATTAGTCATAATAGCCAAAAGATGAAAAGAACCAAATACCTTCCATCAGATGACTGAATAAACAAGATGTTATGCATTCACACAGTGGAATGTATTTTGACCATCAAAAGGATGGAATACAGATATACAATATGGATAACCCTGAAAATACCATGCTAAGTAAAAGAAGCAGTCACAAGAGACAATTAGTATCATCAACACATATTTTAATATTCCATTAGCACAAAATGTTTGTGTCCATAGACACAGAAAGTAAATCAGTGGTTGCTTAAAGCTGGGGCTGAGGCATGAGTTTGAGATAACCAAGTAATAGAGTTTCTTGTTGAGTGATGACAGTGTTCTAAAATTCACAATGGTGATGATTGCAGACATCTGGGAATATAGTAAAAAATATTGTATTGTGCACTTGAAAGGGATGAATTTTATGTATGTAAAGTATTTCTCAATTTTTTAAAAAGTGGGGTTAGCAAAGTGGAGAGATAGCAGTCTTTTTCAGGCCTCAAAATCCACAAAGATACTGAGTTTCCTTAGTTTCCCCATCCCTCAATCAAAAGATAACTGAATAGGGGGAAAATACCCTTTCTGCTCCTTAGCCTCGGCATAAAACTCAACTAAACTAAGTAGCCCATGGCTGTAGCTGAACGACCCACTGAAGTGGGCTCCTAACTCTTTCCCCAGGATCAGTCTGTGACTGTAGCACTGCACTAGTGGAAGGGCTGCTCCAACCATGTTCTTCACTGGTATATACCTGGGCTTTTTCCTCTACCTAGACTCTTCTTCCTCTGCCTGACTCAAGTGTGCTTATTTATAAAGCAAACAGGAAAACATAACCTTTTGGATCACACACATGACCTTGCTACCCCACTGAAGTTCAGACCTTTGTCCAACTACTCCCCTTCCCACTTCCTGTGGTAGCAGATATTGATTTTTCTCATGACAAGGTGAGTATTCACTTGTTCTAGAAAGCTGAGAATTTTGAGCCCCAGTTATAGGGGAAGGACAATGATACTGACAGTGCTTTTAAGTAAAATGTTACAGAGAAAAAGCTACATGAAGTGCCATCTGGGAAAAGGAGACAGTGAAAGATAGAAGTGACAGGTATTCAAAATAGGAAAGGTAGAAAGTGCTTTAAATCATCCCCCCAGGGAAGGAATTCCCTATTGTCAAGCTCTAGGTCTTTTCACTGAAAACTCCAGACATTACAAGAAACAATTCATTCTCCAATCATCCAGCACTGTGATAAGTGAGCTTTCAGTACTGGTGACCAAACCACAGACAGCCATGGGGGAAGGGAGAGAATCCTGTTAGAAAAATTGGACAGGTAAAGGCTGCTGTCCTGAGGAAGCTTGTTCTGCATGTGGTTCAGAAAATATAACCAGTTAGTAGCCTTTGCAATGAACTGAGCTACAGTCATTTGAACTGAGTGAACAAGTCCCTGCAGGCAGATGAGAACGAGGTGCATTCTCTGTGTGCCCCCACCTTCCTCTGACTCGCCTCCTTAGTTGTGCAAGGAGCAGGAAGAGTTGCCTCACCCAAGAACACCAAACCATGTAAAGCTGAAAATTAGGCTTTCTTTCCACCCACCAGGAACAGCACTTCAACTGTTGTTCTTCGTAACACTTTTCTCTTATTGGACTCTCTACACTGATAAAGGGAATGGCATTGAGGAATCTGCCTGTGATAAACAGTAAAAGTTGGGGGGGGGCAGTTTGTGAGAATGTGTGTTGACAAAGGCTCATGAGGCAGAGGCCACCAGGACCAGAGACACTCTGAACACAGAGCAGAGGTGAATGCCATTCTAGAAAGAGCCTGAGGCTGAGGACCCTAATGTCCTTTTGATACCTTGACATTTATTGTTCAAGAAGATTTTCTCTCTCTCTCTCTCTCTTTTTTTAAGATGAGATTAGTAAGACAAATTGGGTAGGGATACCTAAAGATGATTATTTTCATTTCCAATTTCGTGAATGCATCAAAGATCATCAGCATTTGGGAAGAGTCAGGAGTAGGCCAAGCATCCTAAAAGACAAGACAGAGGGATCTCGGTCGCCCATAAAACACCAGTGTGTGTTTGATGCATTAGGTTCCCATAAAATGCCTGGGTGTTACTCAGACACTGAGCTGATAGCCTCAGGAAAAATAATTTTTGCCATTCAGGACAACGCATACAAATGTAATGTGGAACCTGTTTTTATCCAGCTTTGTTTTTAAAGGCAACTTTTCTGTTAATCAAACCACCCTAAGAAATAAATCCTGTAAACACTGCTGAATGCTGGCCAAAAGCCCTTAAGTCATCTCCTACCTTCAACCTGCACTTTCCCAGGAAGAAGTTTAGGCTCTTTGCAAAGCACAACAAGAAACTAAGTGAGTCTTAAGTTTACTCACCTGACATTGTAATTCCCCTGAATAGTTTTCTCTTTGTCACAGGGTTATCCCAAGGTAAAAATAGAGCTGCAGAAAGTATATAAGCTGAGCATTTGGCAGACATGGAAGAGCACACACAGTTATTGTTTGTAGGCATAGTAGTTTCTGGATTATTTTAGGAAAACACTTCAAGTGACCTAATGGCAGTGTTGCAACTCTCAAAAGGTTGAATGGAATTTCTGACATTTCCTGAGGGTCTACTAAGAGCCAGGTGGTGTGCTAAGAGGCTAGAATGACAACGGTCTACACAATGAGGCGCCATGTGTAGGATAACTTAAGACTGGCTCTATCCTTCTTATTGCTTTCACCATTAGAAAGTAAATTGTGATTTTTTTTAGAAAATTTAGATTTTTTAGAATCCCATCTATTGATGGGAGATTCTACACGATATGGATTATGATGCTGTTGATCTATGATGCTGTTGATTCAGAAGTCAAAAATCTTAGAGATGTGTTTAAAGAGTAAAGTGTTGGGTGTTCATTTGTTTTTAAAAGCAGAAAACAAATAGTTACTGAAAGCATACTAAAGTTCTGGAATGATTTATAGATGCAAGGAAGAAACTAGCCTTTTAAGGGCTTAAATTGATGTTGAAGGATAACATATGAACTACAATCTACCCATCTACACACACACAATCCAACAATCCAACATATTATGTAATCCCTATAAGAGTGGGACTTTAGGAAGTAGTTAGATAGGAGTTTAAAGGTTGAAATATCTTCATGGAGACTTTATGTAAGAGGGAGAAAGAACTAACATACCTAGTAAAGGGGCAAGAGTCATCAGATTAGAGAAGAAAGACAGTACTCCAAAGAGGAGGAGAGCAGTGGCCAGGCACAAAATGCAAGAAGGTAAAGTGTGATCCAGCACACTGCGATCATAGCCCGTCAGTCATGCCAAAGGTGGGAAGGATGCAAAATGGCAGCTCCTGTGCTTGAAAAAATATCTCAGGTCAATGTGAAAGGTAGGTGTGTGTGGGGAAGGGGGAGGTGAGGCAGCTCTTTGTACATAGGTTGGGGACCTTGGTGTTCTGCCTTTGGGACCTAAGTTTTAATGGCGCCTGAAAAATCTCTTGAACTGTCCAAGGTTTTCTGGTATAGATGGAAAATAACAGATCATTTCTAACTGAGAACATGAAAAACAGAGAAGTACAATGATTTTTTCAAAGCTGCACCAGTAGTCACAACCACGCTGATAGTTCCTAGTGCTCTGGGTATCATGTCCTGATGTTATGGACTGCGGTCCTCTCGGGATCAGCTGGGGATCAGACAATGCAAGTGTCTGTGAGCCACAAAGTCACTCGCAGGCATCAGCCACAGACCCACCAGTGAAGGTAGGACTTTGCCCAACAAAGTCAGGGCACAAGCAGGAGAAGGTAGCCACTGGTGACCAGTGGGTCTGTTACCAGATCCTGATGAAAGGCTCCCACTACATTTACAGAACAGATGCTGAGACAGATGGATCATATTATATGTCATGGAAACCGTTTTCATGTATACCTCGGGCCCATCTGTCTCTTAGAAAGGTACAGTGGCCTTCCCCCTTTCTCTGACTGGTACAGTTATTTTTATTGTCAGTAGGCTAAAATATATTGGGTTACATGAATGGGCTTCTTTGGATGCACAAAGTGTAGCAGCTCAGCTCAAAGCAACTGTTAAATATTTTGTAAGATTTTCATAATTTATGAAACCTTTTATTCAGCAGGGGTTTTTCGAGAGACCCCATCAGGAGAACTGGATTTGCTTCTATGAGTAAAGTGGAGCACGCTCCTTCCCTTATGGGTCTGACTATCTGATCTATTTGTTCCATCTACCCAAATATTTACAGAGGGCAGCTTTTGCTTATTCACTTGCCTGGTGGTAACCTGTTTCTTGCCCCCTGATGTTTGGAACAAGCTGTTTAGCTACATCAGGCCTTGGCTTATTAATTCATGGAAAAGGCCTATCTGGATGTTGTCATGAGGAATACGTTGAGTTAATGTTTATAAACCATGAAGATGTTCTCAGATGAAAGATGCTCAGTGAGTATAAAAATACTCCGCTGTGATGACTAATGCAGAGTCCTTGCCAATGGGGTTATTTAAATGATGGAACAGGGGCTACTATTTTAATCGCCTAGCTTCTCACTGAAGTTTCAAAGCACTTTTCCAACACTAAATCTTGACAAGTGTTATTTAATCCTCACTTGGAGACAGAGAAGTTGAAGCACATTAATATTGTGAAGAAGTCATCAGAGAGGTTTCTCTTGTAGGACTTCATTCCTCAGGCTCCACTGTTTGTCCTTCTCACAGGGTATTTTGTACAATATCATGAAGAAGGATTTCAGACTCAAGGGAGGTGCTAACACGTATCTAATGAGATCCTGAAGATAAAAAGATGAAAGACATAATCCATGTCCTCAAAGCTCTCACAGTTCAGAGGGCGGGAAAGCAGTGAAGCTGCTGTGTGCTGAGACCTGGACAGAGGTGTGTGTGGAGAGACTGTGTCCAGCATAGATAGCTAAGGGACAATGTAATAGTGATGTTCTGTTAGTTTGCAAATGGACTCTGTTTGATAAGTCTTAACTTGGGTTTCCTCAGAAGCAGATGTTGGGACATAGATTTGAGGTCTGTAAAGACATTTATTTGGAAGTAACAGCAAAGTGATGGAAAGGAAGGTAATTTTGTTGTGAAGAGGCAGAACTTACCTCTGGAAAATCCCTGCAAGAGGCAAGGGAGTTGGGGTGGGCATATCTCAACTGCTAATGGCTATTGATTAGAGGGCTTTTTTGGTGTATACACTAGTTCCTTGGCATTTCTTGCTTGGAGACTGTGGGGCAAAGTGGGCACCAGACACCAGAGAAAGTCTTCAGACAAGGAAGCTGTGGCAATGGAAACCTGTCCACTTATGGATAAAGAGTGAGTGGTCAAGCTCCACCTTTTAAAGACAATCATTGTTTGAATGCAGATTACTATATCCCCTAGTATATTCCTTTGATTCAGGATTTATGGACAACTATTCATTCGATTTCGAAACATGACAGTTCCTGTTAAGCCAGGGATATCCCTGGGGGATGGGTGGGGGGAACTGGTTAATAAGGAAACATCACCTTATGTCTTCCTCTTCAGGCTTGTACAAAAGACATAACTACTTTGCTAGGCCTTCAAGTCTTGGAAAAGATGTCTCCTTCTTTGCTTTCCTGCTAGCCCTTCCTATTCCTCCATAAGACTCAAAACTCCCTCATGGTTGCTATCTACTTGCACTTTTGTATTTACTCCTCCTTTACCTTTAAAAGATTCTCACCTTTCTGAAGGAAGAGGCTACATCTGAGAACCTCTCAGATGATGCCTGTGGCCTTCTTTTAAAAGAGCAAAAATGACACATCTTAAATACTTCATGACTTTCCCATTAGAGAAAGTATTAGGGAAAGTGTGTGAATGTGTGCCACACTCTACAGGAAATGTAAGATGAGCTGAAAGTAATGAGATCAGGCATGGTAATGAAATGAGGCTGACAGAGCTCTGTAGAACCACAGAGTGACATATAGTAGGGCTTCCAGTCAAGAAGTGGGCAGGAGCAACATATGAAGATAGGACTTTGAAAACAAACATAACACTCATTGTCACTTTATTCCTTTTAAATATCCCTCCTTCCCTCACACCTTTCCTCCTTCCTCTCTCCCTCATTTCCCTCTCTCTCTCCCATAACTACCCACTCACTCATCTTAGACAGTATGTTTTTGATAGAGGAATATAAAGGGGAAAAATAGAAGTAAAAATCTTCCTGCTCTATGACTCCAGCCTTAATATCAGTGATCTGTATAAAAGACTGGCAATAACAGAAAACAGTACAAAGTGGAAAGGACCTCTCTGGACCCACAGCAGACCCTCTCCCTCCAAGAAATCCCTATAAAGGTTTTATATACTTTCTTCTAGAAAATAAATGCTATAACAATAAAATGACAAAATATAGCATCTATTGGGTGGCTATGTATTCTAAGATCTTAATATATAGTAACAATTTTAATCCTTTAATATAGTTACCTAGAAGTAAACTCACTAAGCAACAGGCCTAGTTAGAAGGGGAGGCAAGATTTCAACTCAAAACTTCTGAATGCAGATACCAGTTCCAGATTCTTTTTTTTTTTTTGAGACTAGGTCTTGATATTTTTACCCAGGGAACTGCAGGCTCTCGTTGCCCAGGGTACCATGGACTCAAGCGATCCCCCACCTCAGCTTCCCAGGTGTCTGGGATTACAGGAGCATGCCACCACACCCAGCTATTTTTTGGGGAATAGGTCTTGTTATGTTGTCCCGGGTGGGTCTAGAACCCATGGACTCAAGCAATTCCTAGTTCTGGTCTTGCTCCATAGGCTGTGACTAAGGGCACACACCATTGTGCTCCACCAGATTCCAGATTGTTAACCACTAACGAGTATAAACCACATGCATTGATTTGCATGTGTTAGTCCATAAAATATTAAGTATTTTGTATGTTTCCATATATGTACAAAAGATGGGCAGATATAAAATGGCAAGAATCATACCTGTTTAAGCTTCTTGGCCCTCTCCCTCCTCTGTCTTTCTGGAGGTTTTACCCCTGACATTGTCACCACAACGTCATCCACAAAGTTTATTTACACCATATTTGTAATAACCACCTGTTTCCCATCATATGCAGTTTATTGCACATGCTTCAACAACACATACCTAGTGTATTTCCAGACTTCAAGCACCGCATACATATTTTAGTGACTCTCTAAAATTTGGCTAGAGTCTAAGTGGCAGGTGTGTATATCTTCAGCAGTGTACTTCAAAGGCAAGACTTAAGATTCTAGATGCTTCCTTGCAGGGGTGATCAAATACAAGAGGAATCCCAAAGCAAACAATTTGGGGAGGACCTTGATGTTGTCAGCGTCCTATTCTGCATGACAAAGAGCAGATGGCCAGGGGAAATGGACTCACCAGAAATCCAGGCTATAAGTATATATTCAAGACCACCAATGTCAAGATGCCAAGGTGTCAACAGTGTGATTCTGTCTTGGAGAGTTAATTGCCTCCTTCACAGCCAATGGCCATAGCTGATGGTTTTCCTGCTCTGTTTTGCAGTGGCCCAAATTTTCTGTGTAAGTGGCTTCCAGTGCTCCAGAGAGTTAAGTTCAGTGGGTCCTCCCCTCCAATCCTACACAGAAGTTCCCTTCTGGCCTCTTCCATGTACTGGCAGTTAGTGTAACATTCACATTTGCAAAAACTTTCACTGTTAAAAATAGCTTGCAAGTCACTTCCCTGAGTTACTAGATTTGTTGAATGTTAAAAAAAAATTAAATTCACTATCAATTTTGCTTTTATCATCAGAGTCCAGTAGCTCAAATGAACTTATTTATGTTTAAAGGTTAATTTCTTTTTTCTGATTATGAAAGTACACTTACCTATTGTTGAAAGTTTAAAAATGACAGTTTTTAAAAATTAAAGTCTATTTACCTGAGATAATCACTTTATATTACTGTTGCATTCTGTATAATTTTTATTCAATGCATATCATGTCCTATAACTTACATATTTGTAAAATAAGAAGTATAGAAGAGTTTGCATGCCTTCTTTGCACAGGTGCATGCTAATCTCTTGTTGTTCTAACCACAGTCCATATGCTGAGGTATTGCGTACATGATTTTATATCAAACGTTGCATTTTCAATTTCTATTTATTTGAACTTTTCCCACAGCAGGATTGCTTTTGGGTTTGAGTCCGTTGGGCTAAATTCAATTTGCTCTTGTTGGTGGAAAAATTTCTAGCATAAAAAGTATTTTCAGTCTGAGGGAAGTTTAGTATGATTTTCTGATAATGTTGAGGTGTTTAGTATGATTTTCTGATAATGTTGAGTCACACCTGACTCAGTTTTTTCCTCCATCTTTTAAATTGAAATAATATTGGTTTACTATGTTGTACATATTTGAGGAGTATAGAATCCCTGTCATCAGTACACTACAGTGTACCTATCATCCACCACCAGAGCCCATTATGATCCCTCCCCAGTTTGTCCCTGTCCCTCCCCCTCTAGATATGCCAGTTCTGTGTGACTGAATTTCAAATTCATACTCCATTTACCAGAGTTTTTTCTAAAAAAAAAATTACAGGGGATAACAGGCCTTCTCTTATGGTCCTACTACTCTTGAAACCTGGTACTACAGGTATAACAGCAACATGACAGACAGAAACCTAAATGACAAAGTTAACTGAAAAATATAAAGCCCATTTGAAAAAGCTCAGTTCAAATTGCCCATCACTTTACTCTTGTTCCTGCATTTTGGATTTATACCATCACATAAGAACAGCCCCACATGAAATATGCAACTAAAGATGATACTGGTAGCATGTAATATATAACCTAGAAATTTGGAGGTAAAGACCAATTATTCTCCTGGCATTTTAAAACAAGACATTTTATATATAAAACCTATTTTTGATTTGATGAGTGGCCTTAGAGAAGTTAGTATGAGGTGTATTTAAACCACTTTTAATATTCTAGTAGAGAACAAACCTAAGGAACAACTACATTAAGAATGTCATCTATCTACTTTCTATTTCCACAGGTGAGTCATTAAAATGGCCTTTAATCCTGGTACATTTAAAATAATCACTACATTTAAAAATATTTTATACTCCACATTCTCAATTGCATCATACGTAAGTTCTCTATATTGCTCAGAGGAAAGTCTACATAAAAAAGCAGACTTAAATCTGATTTAACAAAAATTGTGATTTGTCCAAAGCATTTATGGTACACAGAAATCGCTTCTGCACTGAATAAATTTATCTTAGAGAGTTAAAGTAGGAAAACAAAATTTTAGGGATGAAGTAGGAGCTGATCACTTCACAATATGTATTAAACTTCCCACATGTCAGTTACCATGCCAGGAAGCTAGGGTGGAAGGAGAGTAAGTCATGGATCTCTATTTTGAATAACTTGTGTCTGATGGAGTCTCCATATCTTCTTAGAATAAATATAAGACTTGGGATGGGCATGGTAGCAAATGCCTGTAAGCAGCAGCCTAGGAAGCCACGGCCGGGGCCTGGGATCAGGGTTCAGGTCCCCCCGGGGGCACCTAGCCAGACCTAGTTCTAAAAAAATATAGCTGGGCATGGTGGCACGCACCAGTGATCCCAGCTACCTGGGAAGTTGAGGCTGGGAATTGCTTGAGTCTGTGGTACCCTGGGCAACGTGAGCCAGCAGTTCCACAGGCAAAAAAATAGCGAGACCTAGTCTCAAAAATAAATAAATAGACAAACAAACAAACAAACAAATAAATAAATAAATGTAAGAGTTGGATCCAAGACATTGTCCAGGGAAAAGAATGGGAGTAGCTCGGACTGAGACTGAAATTTTTATCTATGAAGTACAGAGTAATTCATTGAATTTGGCATCCTCTGAGATACTAACCTATTATGCCACAGAAGCTCATTAGTGAAGATTTATAATTTCAATACTGTTGGCTTCTACCAGTCTCTTCCCACCACCCCTTCTTTTAGTTGAATTTAAGACTTACTTCTTTGTTAGGATTTTGTATTTAAATTTCTTAATCTGCACTCCTCTTTCAACAAAGAATGTCTCTTTTCCATGAATTTAAGCAAAAATGATGCATTTTTGCTTTTAACACTGTACCTGCTCGACTAGAAGATGAAAGGCATAATTATATAAATATTCCTGAAGATTCAGGCACATCATGTTTCATATTCTCTGAGATGTACTCATAATAGGATAATTATCATACACTGCTTTCAGCTGCTATACTCCACCTTCATTGTAGTTCTACATTTCTCTCTCCTGCAAATGGTACATATGTAAATACCTTGATTCTTAATTCTGTCTTAATACATTTGTGCTCTTTCAATATGACAGCTTTTACAATAATCTTATGCAAAAATAGCATATATATCAAAATATACTTGTGTTAGTTTTGACCAAATGTATACATCTGTGTAACCATCTCTGCAGTCAAGATACAGAAAAAGGTTTTTTGCTCAAAAGGTTCTCTCAAGCCCTTTTATAATAGCATCCTCCTTGTCATCTGTCACCCTTACTTCAAAAAGTCATTGATGTGCTCTACATTGTTACAGATTAATCTTCTTTGGTATCCTAAGTGTATATTCTTCAATGTCTGTCTTTTTTTCTTTTTGGCCTGCACAATATTTTTGACATATACAATATGAATGCATGTCTATTATAAATAGTTGCATATTGTAAATAGTTCCTTTAAATGCTGAGTATCGTTCTATTGTAAGAAGATTTCACACTTTGCATATTCATTAACTCTTCTGGATATTGGGATTCAAAGTTTTTGGCTATTCATAATAATGTTGCTATAACCATTCATGTACAGATATTTTATAGATAGATATTTGCATCTGTATTGAGTAAAATACCTGAGTAGAGTTGTTTTACTCATAAAGTGCTACTTGATTAACTTTATAAGAAACTATGTAACTTGCTTCTAAAGTGATTGACTATTTTATATTCCCATCAGTAGTAAATAAGAGCACAAGTGTTTCCACATCTTCCTAATATTAGGTATTCCAGTGAGTACTTTACTTACAAGGCATACAATTTGTATTTCCTTGAGGACTATGAGGTTGAGCATTTATTCTTATGTTTATTATACATTCATGTATCTTCTTTGGTGAAGTATTTGTTTAAATCTATTACCCACTCTTAATTTAGTTTGTTCTTTTTCTTTATATTATAAAAATATATAATATATATTATAAAAAATTCCTTTTATATCTGGATACATATGTATCATAGGATTTGTCGCCAAATATAAAGAAAATTTTATAGCAGATATAAAAACAGCAAATATTTTTCTCCAATTCTGTGATTTACCTTTATTATTTTAGTGGGGGTTTTCAAAGAACAGAAGTTTTTTTATAATGCTGTTCTTTAGGATATATGGGTACATAAACTTCACTAATAATTATAGTGACTATAGTTAATATCTCTTGCAATCAAGTCCCAAGGTGAGTTATGTTGTTTATTTTACAATTATTGTCTCTGGCGAAGTCCCAGGACTTATGAAGCACAAAAGTTTGTGATATAACTCCCTAAATTTGTGTGACTAGGATTTTCTTCCTCAATGACACCCTTCATTTCTCTCTTCCTCTTTAGTAATTCTCCATAGAAAGTCTTCTTTACTACAAGAATGAGTCAGCAGTGAGCACAAACTCTACTTCACTGGAGGGTAAGGTCATCAAAACCTCCTGTTGCATTGAAAAAGTGATTGAAATGCTACATTTGTTCAAGATTTAGGACAAAGAGAAATCTCTGATATATTGAAGTGAAAAATTCAAATCTCTTCCTCACTCAAAATTGGAATCCAGTGAGTTTGTCCTTTCTTCTAAGAAAACTGGTGACCTACATTCTTATTTCTTTCTGCAAATATTTGTTTAAAATGTACCATATCCCAAGGTCTGTGTGAGAAATGTGAGAAAGTATCTAGAACATCATGCACCAAATCTTTTAGTTTATTGTTAGTGAAACTGAGCATTTTGAGGATGAGACTTTTGTTCATACCCTCCCCAAACCCACCCCAACCTTGTGCTCAATATTGGCTCAGAGCTGAGTGTCAAATGTCATTAATGTATAGGCAATTATATGCAGGCAGGCATGAGTGAAGTGCCACAGAGAGAGGTTGCCTTACTCGAGGTTTTTGCCTTTCCCATGATGAGAGAGCTTTCTATCATGGAAGAACCACCATCAAATAGACACAGTCATGCCACAGAAAACAATGTGATGATGGCATAAAGATAATCCAGACTCACCAGCAACACCCCAGTCAGAAAGTGGATTAATGTTCAGATTAATACTCGGATTAAGACTTGATTGCAAGAGATATTCAGATTAAGAGTGGTAACCATTGATTCCTAATGGTTCAGGTTTCCCAATGTTGGAAAAAAATATGGACCACACCTCAGAAATAAGGAGGGTTACCAGGAAATTACTTTTTTCTTAGAATATATCAGAAGTAAGAGTAACAATAAAAAGATTGACTACCACGGTAACAAAAAATATTTCACACAATTTCATATATATTTTTCTCACTGGATCCTTATAACACCCTGGGAGGTAGTCCCAGGGAATATGAGTAAATTTATCGCCATTCTAAAACTGGAAATGAGGTTCAGTGAATGTTTTTTGTCCAAAATTTTAGAGCTACTGAAAAGTAAAGGGAAGTAGTTAGACTCTAACCTTATTTTCTGTGGCCTCTGGAGGTGAACCCTCTTACAGATGGGGTATATGGAGGCAGTCTGCATGTAAGACTACATTTCTCTTTTCCTCTGGATTTTTTTTTTTTTATCATGAGAAAGTATAAACATAGTTCTCCATGACCATAAACTACAGAGTTTAGTCCCCCACATTGGGGGGAATCATGGTGATCAGCACATTCACAATACAATGGATGAGCCTCATCTGGGAAAACCACCTTTGTTATCGTGGTATCTCCCTGGCCAAGTAAGTAGTCCCACTTGATTTGTAGATGATATCCCTTTTTTTAGAAGACATTTTTTAGATTTTTAGAAGATATCATGTCTTCTCACTAGAGTGAATCTCTGTGAAATGCTCTAGATAGTGTTTAAAGAAGCTCCATTTTCTTTTACTTTTTTTTTTTTTTTTTTTGTGACTAGGTCTCGCTATTTTTTGTCCATGGAACCGCAGGCTCACGTTGCCCAGGGTACCGCAGACTCAAGCAATCCCCAGCCTCAGCTTCCCAGATAGCTAGGATTACAGGCATAATCCTACACCATGCCCAGCTGTATTTTTTTTGGAACTAGGTCTCACTACAGGACCCAGGAGGGACTCAAACCGCGATCCATAGCCCCGGCCGCTTCATAGGCTGAAGCTTACAGGCACGAGCAACCGTGCCTGGCCTAAAAAAAGCTCCATTTTCAAATAAAGCTTTGGTAGAATGTTTTACCTGAGCCTGAGCAACTTGGAAGCCAAGCCTCTTAAAATCTTCAAATTTCCTTCCTTGCACAAAGCCTATTTTTATAAGATGTTTACAGCATCATACAAAGATGACTTTTTTACACAGGTAAAATTTCCTTAACTGTTTTTAATGTTATACATGTCCAGGAAGAACTCCTCAGCTTGGGCACATTCACTAAGGATTTTATTGCTTTGATATGTTTGGAGGGAAAATGGGGTAGTGCTTGTAGATAGGAACTTGGGAGGAGGAACATCAAGTTGCTCACCTCTCTTGTTCCACTGTCCTACAAGCAAACTGAGGCAGTGCTGTCACAGGAGGACAAACTGGAAAGCTGACAGATGTGGGAGTACAATCTTCACTGGCAAGCTGTTTGCAACTCTGAAATCGCTGTGACTTGATGTTAATCTTGTGACAGGATTACATTTCAGGCCATTGGTCTGCAAGACTGAAGTGTGTTTGCCTCTGTCTCGATGACAATGATGTCATTGTAAGTTGTGTAACTGAGTCCCAAGGAAGGAAAAGTCAACTTTGTTCCGGATCAGGGCTGGGCATTTGAACTAAATTTGAGATTCTATCATTCCCAACAACAGTTGAGAGCTATTACTGAAAAAAAAAAAAAAATACAATTTAATCTCTTTCCCAGTCAGCTTTATTTCTATGTTCTTATCAGCCTCTATAACAATGCCCAGGATAAACGGCTCTCTATTAATGCTTCATTAAGAATTTTTATATCTTTTTGACAAGTGGTACATTCTTTGCACAGAATAAAGTGCTTGGAGCCTTGATTCCAGCTGGTCTGAATTGGAAAACTCATTACAGTTCCTAGTCTGACTGCCAGCGAACTCCTCAAGGGAGTGATATGTCCTCGTATGTATGGAGACACTCAAGCCAGATTGGTCAACTTTTATAAATAAACCATTGGAAAATGTAATTTAGAGGGAGGGGTATATCAATTACAGGTTGTTTCCTTAATTGTCTTTGTTATTTCCCAGTTTCAAATTTTAGGCACTTTTCATAACAAAAATAATAATTAAATATGTAGCAAGCAGTCTTTTATAACTCAACTATCTGTAAAGACAAAGGAATTTATAAATGACAATATAAATCAGAGGTAAAATGACAAGACCCTTTATAGTTAAGCAATTCATAGCTATCACGACTAGGTTCAAGACTGAAGTCACTATCTTTTGACTCAACAATTGGCATCAGATTAAAATAGAGAAGGAATTGCTTCCAGTGGAGAAGATTAAAACACAATTATAAATACATCTATCTTCTTTTGCCCAGGGACTCTCCATTCCATAATACCATTTGCATAATAGGTTACTTTGTTCCTTTTTAAATGTTAAATTCGGAACATTTTATTCTAAGTGCCATTAGAAAAATAAATACACAGAGTTCTAAGCCCACAGCTTTTCATATTTATCTGAAGCAGTCCATTTTGTCTAAATTTAGGGGAGCACAAGCACTTTCTCAGTTTTTTTTTCTTTTTTTACACACCAGAAATGACAAAAATCCAAAAGCTTGTGGACATGTCAAACGGAAGCTAGTATTTCACCTCATTCACTCCACTCTCAAAGATACAGCATACCACACATATCCTCCTGCCAATCCTTTCTGAAGACATCTGGAGGTGCCATTTCGTTTGAGTTGACTTCTGACTGCCCTAGGTCCTAGCATGTTCCTTATGCCTTCTACTCCAGTACTGTTTCCCTGTGAACACGTGAATCAACGCCAGCCTGCTCTCTTACCTCTATTGGCCCTGATTTATGTCTGGTTCCCTGGATGGCAAAGAGCTATCCTAAAAACCACATGTAGAATCTATTACTAATTAAGTGAAACAAATTTTGCTGTTTTAAAAGGGTGCCTTGGGATATGTAACACCTGAATTTAGTTTTAGAGGAAGGAATTCAAGGTTGACCAAATCATCGGTAAAAGAGAAACTTCCAGGTTTGCACATACTTCATGAAGGAACTTCCCTTTTTCATTCAGTCTAGCAGGACACAGAGCTAGGGATATAGTTAGGACTCACAGAAGTCAACCTCCCCGATATTTAGGAGAGGTGACCAGAACAGGAACCTCTTGGGGATTAGAAAGTGTCCTCTCAACTTGCATTCTTTGTATTTCAATAGTAACTACTTGGCAGTATCTCAGCCTTGGGGTGCTTAAACCTCTGCTTTTCCAAAGCTGCTAGGGTTTTATTTGCATCAGCACTGACTTTTTTTTTTTCTTCCTGATTTTAAACTTTATTGGCTAGGCTCTTAAGGGATTTTTGTGCTGTAGGTAAAAATTCAGCCTCCCTGATGAGTTTTCTCACTATAGCTATTCCAGTAAACAGTGGATGGGTCACCTTGGAAACACTAGTAGCAACTGGGTTTCCCTCCCTCCCCAGGACAATCTCTCTACACCATTGGCTGCCTATTCCAAATAATAGGTGTCCTGAGGAGAGGAGGCCACCATGATGAACTTGTACAAGGGGGAGCAAATTTGTTATTAAGGGACAAGACGCCAGGTAGGAAGTAGGCCCAGGTGATGGTGAATTGTCTGTCACATCAAGACGTCTAGGCAGCATGCATAATTCCATACATGATTTCAACAAATGAGTGCTCTGTTGCTCTAGAAGTAGGGGCCAAGTAGGTAGGTGGAGTCTAGTTATGGAGAAGTTGGGCAGCCCAGATATGTTCAAGTTCAGTTAGGTGCATCAAAAGTGGACAACAGCAACCCTACTATTGGGCAAGGGGACTGATTAAGGGTAGGCAGGTCTTAATGGTAGGTCCCAGAATGAACTCTCAGAACAGGGGCAAAGGCAGAGCTAAGATCTGAGTTGTGGGAACAGAGGAAGTATGGGGTGCCTTGAAATCTGGAACCAAGGGACAGAGCTTCATTCTCAGAAATGGACCATTGAAGGAAGGGCCTGAATGAGAGGGAATAGTGTTGTGATTCTGTTTCTGTCTTGTAGTGTAATCTAGGAAAAGAGGTGGTAATAAGGCTGAACTAGGGGGTTGGGGTAAGATAGGGGAGGGGAAAAGGAGGGAGGTATATGGTTTGTGGTGGTGGAGTATGGGTAAGTTTTTGGTGGGTGCACTATGGTGGTAATATTTGCCGGGGGTACCTCAATGTCACCTGTGCTAAAAATAAACTAATTAAAAGTTATAAATAAACAAAAAGTATTAATTTAGAAAGTAGTTCAGAACACTGACCGCCAGATTCCCATGAAACTTAAGAACGTTTCACCTGAGCCTCTTCTATCCAGACTCAACTTTGTAAAGTCAAGGTAACCATTACCAAGGAAGGCCAGGCACCGTGTATTTTTACCAGGTGCTTAATATTCAACAGGATCATAGATCCGGGTTGAGAGGACTGGCCTAAGAAATAGTAGCTTAATATTCTCTAATTAGTAGTTTACATGATATTTTTTTCAGGAGAGAGCAGCCCCTGTGTGCTAGCTGATGGGGGGGGGGGGTAACTCTCTTTTCAGGATAGCAGAGCATCCAGCCTGCTTGGGTCATTGGGACTGAACTTGCATCAAGACTTCTCTCAACAAGGAGTGAGTCAGGAAAGTGTACCAGTTTAGAGAAGCCTGAGAAGCTTGGTAAGATGCAGAGTCCTAGACCCCTGTATTGAGGAGGTTCTTCAGGTAATTGAGATGTAGTTGCCCATGGGGACACTCTGGGGAAGTTTAGCATAGAGATCCAGACCCCACAACCCCTCCCCACATGCCTTGTGTTTGTTGAGGTTGAACTCTTAAACACTTCTGATTGAGAAAGGGCTGATGGAAAGTCCCATCAGTCGTTGTCTTTTCCTTCACACACCAGCTTCCAACTCTGGGGGAAGAGGCTCACAAGGTCAGGGTGGTTTGTGGTGCTTGCCCAGTCCTAGGGAAGACTGGCAGCAGGAGAGGAGCACTCTCAGTGCCAGTGATAGTTGTCTCATCCCCAAGCCCCAAAATTTGTTCTACGTTGGATTCCTAACCAGACCTGGTTTGGCTCCAGAAATAAGGGACAAATGGAGGCACATACAGGCTGTTCTTTTTCCTAGTTTCTCTCTTTCACAACTTTGCCCTTTCGATCCATCCCAAAAAAAATAAAAAAAATAATAAAAAATAAAAAAAAAGGAAAGAAACATTATGCTAACTATCAGAAGGAGTTTGTAATTTCTTTGCATGGGCCAGTTTTAAGAAGAAGGAGCTGTTGAGGCAGAAAATTCCCCAGTGGAAGTCTTGATAGATGAGATGACATTGTCTCCTAGGGACACAGTGATTTGCAGCAGCATTTCAGCAACCTCAAATAAACCATCACTCTGCACAAGGGGTGACAAGCTTAATATCTACACTCTTAATCATAATTCTGGTGGCAGGGCCTCCCAGACTCTAGGCATTAACTCTAGGTTAATGCCTTTTACTTTGGTTAAAAAATCTGGAGCAGGAACGTGGGAGGGATCATATGATAACTGTTCTTTGGTTGAGTACCTTTCATCTAAAGATCTTCAAGTGCTTTATAAATATCAATTAACTTGCCACAACACCTCAGTGTGCTTAGTTATTATCTATACACCACCCCCAGCTCCAAGCTAACCCCTTAAAGATGAGGAACTTGAAGGATAATATGGCTAGATTTCACTGTATAAGCTTATTATCCTCAAGCAAAACTCAGATTCAATTCTAGTTCCACAATGAAGAAAATTAAAGTGATGCCAATGTGTGTATACAATGTGTAGCAGAAAGGAAAAATTATATATAAATACATATTGATCATTTCATGATAAGAGCTACTATATAGTCCTACTTTTAAATCAATCTTTTGCCTTCATGAAATGTAACTTTTTTCTGTTTTTCCATCTATAAAATAGTGACTTAATGGGGGGTCCCTAGTCTCTTACATTGCCCCATTGTAAGCAGTGATGACTTGTCCACTGGTTGTTTTTATAAACAATGAAGGTATTCACATTTCCCTATAAAGACAACATACCCTTGTAATCATTCCAAGACATCACTTAATTCTGAAGAATTTTTATGATCAAAGCTGCTATTTAATATCAGAATTTTCTTCCTCCTCATGTTAGTTCATTATCACTGGCCTGTGTGATGTCATCTTATCTGAGTTAGTCACAATCCTTTTGGAGGAAGTTGGCACTGAAAACTACCACCAAGGTTATCACCAAAATTGTTACCAAGACCAACATTTATTAGTGATTTTAAAATCTATCTGATTGTACTTTGCTTGAGGAACATCAGTTTCTCATTTAATATGCTTAACAGAAAATAGCAACCTGGCATGGAGGGGGGGCTTAGAAAGTAGAGGGTCTACTTAGAGGGTATTTATTTGCTTGAGACAGAGTTACAGGCAAATAAAACAGCTAACTATCTTTGTCATCAGTATTCTAGGCTCACCTTGGCTCACCTTGGGCTGTGGGCCATGGGGGAGGTCAACACATAAATAAATAAAGTAAAAGAGAGAGAAGATCCAAACAATATCATTGCTACAATTGGCTGGGCATGGTGGCGTATGCCAGCCTAGGAAGCCACAGCCAGAGGCAGGGATCACGGTTTGAATCCTGCCAGGGGCACGTAGTGAGACCTAGTCCCCCAAAAATAGCTGGGCGTGGTGGCATACGCCTGTAATCTCAGCTACCTGGGAAGCTGAGGCTGGGAATTGCTTGAGTCTGTGGTACACCAGGCAATGTGAACCTGCAGTTCCACAGGCAAAAATAGCAAGACCTAGTCTAAAAAAAAAAAAAACACCAAGATCACCACAGATGTTTATGGGAAAATGAAGAAGGCAGCAAAGATGGTGTCTTCAGTGCTAGTAGTGGTGGTGTAATTCCTAAGAGAAAGGCAGATTTCCAAGCTGTAGATGAGAATTACAACTGCCAGCCATATCTGATGGAACTGATAAACACACGATATAACATGTATGCACTGACCTTTCTTATAAGGTTTACAAAGAAAATAACATAAGCTGTTTTCTGTTTGCTCATGATGAATGTTTCTACAGGGATCTCTTTTATGAGGCAAGTCAGAAACTCTACAAAGGAAGGCACTGGTTAGAGGAAAAATCTGTAATAATAAAATATACTCGCATATCTTTTAGAGAAATTAATAATATTCCAGAAAAAAGAGAAATGAGTTCTTGTGAAAACATATACACATATAAGTAATGGAAATGCTGAGAGTTAAGGAAAGGCAATGAAACAAAGAAAAGTGTGAACATTCGTTTGTCTAATGCTAAACAGTATACAGAGTTCTTTTCCAGTGTTTCATTTGATATACTCAACAATCTGATGAGTTAATAGCACAAAGGAATCAAATAATCTGCCTTGGGTAGGTGAATTGGCAACCTGGGCCCTGGAATCAATGGAATTCCTTAGCTGTGTGACCTAGGTCAGGTCTGCCTCTCAAAGCCTCAATTTTCTCACAGGGTTGCTGAAGAATTAAAATGAGATGATTACACATACAGTACTTAGAACACAGCCCCACACTCACAGGACACACTCAGTAAATAAACGTCAGTGCACAGGACACAGCATGGCTTTCTCCCTGCATATCCATAAGACTAATTAAGCATAAACAGTATCCACTTTCTCTGAGTTGACACATCCAACAGAAACACTCTTTTCCAAAATGGTGACTTTGGGTGTCATGTCTGACATCCACACTGTTCAGTTTTCACAAAGTGATTTGGATGGTACCTGTTGGGAATAAGCTCATAACTTATTTGAAATGCACACACACACACACACACACACACACACACGTATTGCTATTGACAACAAATCTTGGGCCTTCTAGAGTGATTTACTTTTTTATTTAGAATTTGTCATTTAGAGCCAAATCTGCTGAGGAAGAATCCTAGTCAAGTGGAGACAAAATGAAGTCATTGAGATAAATTTTTCTTGGGAGCCTGGTAAACTACCCTCAAAGCAATTTTAAATGAGGATTTGTATAAACATTTTGGGGGAATGGTAGACAGGGATGTTAAGTGCCTAATTTCCTGAACTCATTACTTGAAGGATGTCCCTCATTTAACCCTGAGTTTTTTCATTTGATTTTTTTAAACATAAAATTCTCATTCTTTCAAAAGCATACTTAAGCAATTGACCTATTCACTTTGAGATCAGAAATGCTGGGAAGGAAAGGAAGAGGACAAGACCCAGGGTAGAAGAAAGGGGATGGGAAAAAGGAAGGCCAGCAGGTAAAAGACAAGTTGAGGCAGAGAAAATCAAATCATACAAACATCAGAGAAATCAACTTTGTAGACAAGAGACATTAATTATAGTTTGCTTTTTAAGACATAACTCATACTACTATTTGTTTTGCGCAGGGGGAGAGCTCTTATAATAGGCTGTAATAAACGTTCCAGTCAAGGCTACATCATCTCTTCTATTTTGACACAATGTTTTTAGTAAAATACCTTAGACTTTTGAAAAATTGAGCCATTTTTTAACATTTATTTTACTGTTTTCCCCTCATATTTTGGACCATCACTCACCACCTGTTCACTTCTTTGCTCTCGTCTCTTCAAGGCTCCTGGACAAGCAGGAGCCTCCTGGACAAGCAGGGGCTTGAGGATGAGGACTTGTGGGAAAGGAAGGAAACATTCAGAGCTCTCTTATGGGAATAACATGATTAGCAGAAAGTATAAAAGAGGCTTCTTCCCCTGTTCACAAAGCAGATTTTCTTCAGAAGCTGGCAGAGCTCCCAGACAATTTGCTCTGGGGACAGACTTTGGCTAAGCTGCTGCCAGTGCTGGCCTCTGAGGCCTCCAGATTGATGAGTCTGGGCAGCCACAGGAAGGGAGCACCACCAAGGCAGGAGGTGGGGAAGAGCAAGGGTCGTTCCATGCAGAGCTGACTGGGGTCACCCAGTGGGTGATAGAGCCAGTAGCACACAGTTGGCTGGGGTCTCTCAGATCCACATCATTGCTCAGGCCTTCTAGCAGCTGATCGAGCTGCAAGGAAGGCTAAGGGGGCTGCAGAGAGAACTAGGTGATTCCCATGTCTGAGATGGAATCTAAGTGTCACAAGGTAGAGAGAGGAGTGGTGAAGGGTGAAGTGCTCATGTCATGGCCTGCTGCAGAGAGCAGTTTACAGGGCAGAGTAACCCTGTCTTCCAACATCATGAAAATAATGTTTCTCTGCTTCCTGGCCTGCCCAGAGGTCTGACCAAGCTGTTGAGAGTGTGGGTTTGGGGAATGATCCAGAGGCAAGCAATGTTTCCACATTCTCTGAACCTTACATTCAGTATTGTCAACACAGCAACTCTGAGACTACCCTTCCAGCTTCCCCTGGGTGGTGTTTTCAACAAACCCTCACTCTGGGACACTTCTAATTGAATTGGAAACCAGCAGGCACTCTATGAACTGAAATGTGCTGTGGAGAGAAGAGGTGGGGGGGAGGATGAAGGTCTATAGCTTCCAAAGCTGCTGGCAGCTTCCTGCTAGGTTTTAACTCAGCCAGATCTGCCTGGGTTCCCGATAGGGACACTTTTAAAAAGGATTCTCCTGTATAGTAAAATCTTGAAAAGATCTGTGGTCATGAATTATTCAGAGTGACTGACTGATTTTGTCCCCCAGAGCCCCCCAATCTCCTCAAATGGATTCCTGACAAATTTGGACGTTAACAGAAAAAGTGTGGGCTACATTTGCTTCCTATGGCCTTCAATGTCCCCCAGTCAGGCTGCTGTGGACATGCTGTGAGGCTGGAAACTGGTGGTCAGAGGAATCAGAATCACATTCTTTGGTCTTTCCCTTAATGGAATAATTTTACTAGGAGTGTGCATGGTGTGTGTGTGTGTGTGTGTGTGTGTGTGTTTGCTGAATTCTCTGATCATTTAAAAGAACCAGAGAAATACAGAAAACTGAAGAATACCCCCTGGGAGTAAATGCAATTAACATGAAACTACACCTTCCTCATGCTTTTTAATGCTGATATTTTGAAGTAAGATTATAGTGCACATATATTTCATAACTGACTTGTTTCACTTGACAGTTTATCACAAATACGATCCTTCCATGTTAGGAAGTACAGATCCATTTTATCATTTTGATGACTTGTTTTATAACCCAGGATTTTAAACATGTGCTTTGATTTAATGTGGTTTATTGAATCAATTGCCTACAGTTAGATATTTCGGATGTCATCAGGTTATTGTTGATAGAAGCAATGGTATTTATATAAACATCTCTAAATCCTGCAGCTCATTCCTTTAAGATGAATTCTTCAAAATGGAATTGCTGGGTCAAACCCTGTTAGCTTTTAAGGGCTCTGGAACATCTGTCTAAACTAGTCCTAGAACAATCCTAGAACCAGCATTCTTTCTTTGTAGTAGCAAATAAGCCCCCCTGCCATGATTTTCCTTCCACATCCTCAAAACTGGGTATAATCAATCTTTTTAATGTTTTCTAGCCTGATATTTGTAAATACTGTATCTTAGCTCATTTGCTGTTTTAACTTGGAATTCAGTATTTCTCCTTCTAAGGGTTTTAGGGGAGAGTGGTGGTCAGAATTGTGTTTAGAAAGTTAATTTTGACAGTGGTGTGAAGGAGGAGGTTAAATAAGGAGAGACAGAGAGAGAGAGGCAGGAAGGAAGGCAAATGAAAAAAAAATCAAAAATCTGTGTTTAAAAATGAGAGTCAGAAAGAAGTCAGGGGTAGTAGGGATGAAGACAGAGAAATGAATGAGACAAAATGTTTAGGACTGGCCACTAGGCAGGGGAATTGGTGAAGTTCTTCTAGCAGAGGAGAAGGTATGAACTGGGCCCCCCCCCCAAAAAAAAAATATATATATATGGACTCAGTTTTGAACATGCTACACTTAAATTACCCATTGGGTTTTAAATGGATAGATCCAAAATGGAAATTTTAAAATATGATTTGGGACTCAAGAGAGAGGCTATCCCTGTGGATACAGGTTTGGAGAATCACTGACTCTAAGAGTTCACACAGAGATGGCCAAAAATCCTTCCCTGGCCTCCAGCCAGGGTCGGTCTATATTCTAGGGCCCCTAACCTGGGATCCCCTTTTCAGTCTCTCAGAGGTATCCACCTCTCATAATTTGCTATGAGAAAAAAGGGTCTAATTAGCCAGATCATATAAAGAGTTGAAAAATAAATTATCATATGGTAATGATGATAATCTTTTTTTTAAAGAAAGTTTAACACAAAGAAATGATTCCTTTATGGTGTGGCTAATTGGTGGCGAGATATTTGTGGGACAAAAAAAAATCTTTCTGAGTTCTCTCAAATCACTCCAAAGCACCATCCAAACCCTGCCTCTGGGGGTGGGGAGGGGGGATGTCTCTGCTTCCCTGCTAGAGTTCTGAAACATAAAGGTGCTGACAGTTGCTGGAGGGATGATTTATAACTCAAGTTTTCTTTGACAGAGCCACAACCCAGACCTGCCTGCCGCCTAGAGCCAGCTTTAAGTCTAAGAACCTGGGGAATAAGGGGTGTGGCACCGCCCCATTGGCTGGTTGACATCTTAGCTATGACCTGAACAGCTCAATTAAAAAGATAGTCAGCTTCGGTCTAAATTCAACTAGAAAGATTGTAAAACAGTCTGAGTAATTTTTGCCTACGCTGTTCTTGTCTGATCTCTAAATTTTTATCTAGAAAAACAAAAAGTGCTTTTGAGAGTCATGCTGGGATAAAAAAAAGAGCCTGTGTTAATTCTCAACTTCATTTTTCAGTAGTTGACATCCTGTTATCTCCAGAGCAGAAAAACCTTACTCTGCCCCGACCAGGTATTGCTCATTTTCCTTTGAATCCTTCTACTGTTCTCATTGGTTACCTTCAAACACGCTTTCTCTGGTGCATCAAATCAGAGGTGCCTACTGTTATCTGGTAACAGCTCTAACTGGTCTCACAAGGTCAGACAGGGGCTCATAAGCACACACATTGCTAGCAATCACATTCCATTCTAGGTACCTCAGGCAGGAGTTGGCCACAGAAGCACCACGCTTACCAAAATCAACCAGAGAACAAAACCTCTATTCTTTCATTAATAAACACTTGACTGGAAAGGAGATAATTTAATTAAAAACAATCCTTTCATTTTGAAGGGGACATGGAAGGTATAGTTTTCACATGCTTCACAATGTTCCCCTGTACAGCTATGGAGAGTCAAATACACTAGGAATCTGAGGGATGAAATACAGGATGAAGAGCATGCCCTGATCCCACATACTGGGTCAGGGAACCAATAATATGAAAATGAATGACTCCTTTGGAATTCTACAATGACACCAGCTAGATTATAACTAATATTCTCAAATGGTTCCTACTAGAAATGTCAAAGGATGTTCATTTGAAATGAAATGAACACTTCAAGGAAGGTGTTTATGAAGGAAGCAGGAGACTCTGAATTTCTGTTTCCAGTCTCTTATTCAGTACACAGCATGAATCTAAAGCCGGATTGTTAGGGTTTCTGGGAAAAGGAAATAATTAATACCACAAGGGGGGAAAAGGGAAGTCCTCTGGAATACCAGCTTCTTTAATAACAAGCTACCCTAATAAGCTGGCAAATTTCTTGTAAGGATTCATGACAAAAAAAAAAAAAAAAGAAAGAAAGAAAACAAAACAAAACAAAAAACAAAACCTCAAATATCAACATGGTTCTCTAATTTAGGCCAATACTTTTGAGATTGTTGACACTTGGAATAAAAATTAATGTAGAAACAGCTACTTCTCACTGCTTGTGTGGACTTCCAACTCAGGTGTGTGTCTCACAGCACCTGTGTACCTGCAACATTTTCTATGGTGCCTGTGCTTTTTAACTCATAGATTTCCTTCTTTGTTAGCAGAAAAATATATTCATTATCTCCAAATAAAAACAATTCTAAAAACAGCTAAGTACCTCAGACTTTGCCCCATTCATAACTTGTCTCTCAATGAGAACATTATAGTAGATGATTTGTACCTTTGTTTGTATCTACAACTTTCCCCCTTCATTTCCCAAAACAGTTAGCTTTCAAAATCCTTTAAAAATACAACTCCAGCAACATTTGGGCAGATTTTAAAAGAATGACTGTAAATGTGAGCTGCTTCTTTTTCTCACCCTGTGAACTTGGCACCCCACAGAGCAGCAGTCTAGGCTTCTCCTAGACCTGCATGTTTTCCAGCTGGTGGCAGGAGCTGTACTGAGATTTCCTGAGATATATCATGTTCTCTGACCAGCCCTCAAGAGCATAACACCTCATGACACAACAGAATAGCTTTAGTTCAACAAACTTTCTTAGACATGAAATCAAAGAGAGCAATTTGGAAAAAAATACACATATACCCTTCCACATTTGCCTGGAAATGCCAGCCATTAGAGACTGGAAAAGCCAGCCATTAGAGAAAAGGCAGGGTTCTAGGAAATAGTTTATATGAAAGATCAAAGGACCAAACACCTGAAAAGAACATGCCCAGAATCTGGACCATTCCCTGCATCCTCTTGTACCCAGACCTCAACTTTTGCTCAACTTTCACTGCCTTTCCTGCCTTCCTGATATGTAGACAACTGTGGGACAGCAACCAAGAGCCCTTTCCTCAGAGTCAAGCTGCTTAGGTGCAGGTTCTAGCTCCGCCTCTTATTTGCCATGTGACCTTGAGCTAATTAACTAATTTCCTCATTTGTACAATGGAGTATTTTGAGGAGTAAATGAGGTAACGTAGTTGAAATTTTATATAATGTCTGACACCTAGCAAATACAAAATAAATGTTAGCCAGAATTCTCCTAAGAAAGTTAGCATTCTTTCCAAACCATAGAACTATAAACATAGAACATGAAAAGGAAAATTGTCACATACCTGAATCCTTCCCTTGCTTTCTCTTGCCTGAGAGGCCCTGAGGGAGCTGGTAACTGCTTTTCACATGACAAGAAGTTCTAGACTCAGTTGTCATCACTGAGAGTCAACATGTCTGCTAAAGAAGCACAAGGTTCCTCTCTGGGAGAAAAACTTCATCAAGCTTGGGTTTATAGAACACTATCTGCTACCAGGTACCATACAGGTTCCCCATGTGGGAATTGTGTTGAAAAACTCAATCATCACTTCCATCTAGAAACCTGTTCCATTTGCTTACCTTTTTGCTCCTTGTTTAGACTACAATGTGTTACTACAGCAATCATGCATGGATCTTCCCAAACATAAATGAAACCTTGGAAGCACATTCTAGTATATGTCTGGTGGCCTTTAGTAGACAAATTCAGAGCAGTATTACTGTGCTAGAAACACTTCATGCATCCACCACCTCATGCAATCCATAAAATACCTATAAGAGATAGTGTACTAGATTTTACACTAGTTATTCCTCAGCTAATCATGCCTCCCAGACTCGGTCCTTGTGTAGCTTCCTCCTCTATTGACTCAAGGGCTGATTATAGTCTTGCTTTGACCAATGGGATCAGTAAATTTGAGATAGTGGACCAACAAATGCAAGTTGTTACTCTTACATGACTCCTACCAACATGTGAGAAAATCTAGTGTCTCCTTAAGAATAAAAGTGCCCAGGGAGGGACTCTCCTTGTTGGTCTTTCAGTTAAAGGTAGCTGCATAAATAAACCCAGATGGTACTAGCAATTAAAGAAACCTGTCAACTCATAGGACCATGAGAAATAATAAATTGTTGTTGTTTTGTATCACTAAGTTTAGGAATTTTTGTTATTCTGCAATGAATAATTAGACAGAAATTGGTGAGCAGGGTGCTACCTTAATGAGAACTTCAAATATATGGCATTGGTATGGGGACCAGATGATGGGCAGCCTAGAAGGGTTATGGGAAAATTGTTCTCAGTGATTAGAAAAACGGCAACCCATATTACTGAGACAATCAATAAAACTTTCACCTGTAGCAATTTGCACACTAAAAAAAGTATATCTAATAAAGATGTGGGTCTGGCTTACAGGTTGCAAGTGAGAATGCCAAAGACACCAATGGAGTTTTTAGTTTTGCATAAGAAGTTTCAAGGAGAGAGAGAGAGAGAGAGAGAGAGAGAGAGAGAGAGAGAGAGCGAGAGAGAGAGAGAGAGAAGCTAAGCAGGAATCATTTCATTTGCAAACAGGACTTGGAAGAAATAAGAGTTTGCAGGATTTACTTGGTTGGAAAGTAAAACTATTCCTCATTTCCAGTCTCTCCTGTTGACAAAGGATTTACAATGCAAAATATCATCTCAGGGAAAAGATTAACTAAGGATGTGGGTATGAAACCCTTTATTAAAATCGCTAAAAAAAAACTTTAGAAATTTCTGAGTAGACCCTCTCAACTGGATCAACTGAATTCCAAATTCATAGATTCCTCAAAGTAGCGCTTAGTTATCTGGAGTTGAGCTCTCCAATATGGTAGCCGCTAATCAATGCAGTCTTTGGGCACCTGAAATGTGGCCAGTTAGTACTGAGATGTATTATAAGTGTAAAATACACACTGAATTTCAAAAACTTAGTGTGGAACAAGTAAAATAGCTTATTAATAATATTATATTGATCATACACAAAATAATATTTTAGATAAATTGGGTTAAACAGAATTTATTATTAAAATTGCTATCACCTTTTTGTTTTTACCATTATTTGTGATTCCTAGAATTTTGAAAAATATATATGTGGCTCACATTTATGACTTATCTTTCTATTGGGTGGTACTAAGGTAGGGAGAGACTTGTTCTAAAAAGAAATGTTGGCACAAATTTTTTCTAATGGCATGAACAATGGGATTCACAGAAAACCCATAAAGTTTTTAAAGGAATTATATTAGACTGGAGCAACAATTTTAAAAAGATAAAAATTAGGCCCCTAATTTTCTATGACCAGAAAGCAGGTTGAGAAAACTATTTAACCTCAAACATAGGTTTTTTTTATTTTAGAGAAAAGGAAAAGAAAAAAAAACATTTTAAAAAGTTGAACCAAGAATTCATCCAGAGGCTTGAATTCTTTGAACATTCTGAAATGCTCAGTAATAAGGAATTGGCTTCAGTAATAGGACAGAAAACTACATGAGCAGTAAGTGACAGTTATGTCATTTCATGGATGGATCTTGACTTGTCTATATGAAATAAAACTATATGGGGAAGATACAATATGATATATGTAAGTATATACATATTGCTTAAATCAAGGTTTGGAAAATCTAAAGTGATATAAATAGATTACTGTGGATTAGAATCTTGGGGGTATTAATTTTTTATGTGAACACAATTTTCTGAAAACATGTGCTGTCAATTATAAAGCAAAGAAGAAGCAATATGTGACAGAAGCTGGGTGGGAGCAGTGACCAGTGAGAAGGAGGATGCATTGAAAGAACACAAACGTGTGTGTATTGGTTACCTGCAACAAAGATACACCTGGAAAACTAAGGCAAAAGAACATTACCCCAGGAAAGAGGAAGAATCTAATAGACTAAAAATTGACCAATAACTGGCAGTGAAAGAAGAGATGGATTGACCAGAGGAGGTGGCAAAGGGAAGAGGAGAGGGGAGGAACACCCACCCCCCAAGTTAAAAAAATAAATAAAGTGAAAATTAGGGGGAAAGTCATCTGTTTTTGAGGTGATTAGAAAATTTCCAAGCTCTAATAGGTGCTCATTCCCATAAGCCCAACAGCACCCTCTGAGGCTTGGTTTCCTTATCTACCAGATCTGTCAAATACCAAAATCCCAGGATCATAAAAATGAATTGAGATGAACTGTCTTCATGTACTCTTCATGTACTTCGTATACACTGAGAAGGAGTTGATAATCAAGGTGATTTGTGGAGGCAGCTTGGAACAAGAGACATAAGACATAAACTATTCTCTTTCATTCTCTTCAAATAGAAAGTGAGCCGGGCACGGTGGCACATGCCTTTAATCACAGCCTATGAAGTGAGGCCTGAACTAGGAATTGCTTAAGTCCTCAGATTCAAAACCCGCCCGGGGCAACATATGAGACCTAGTTCCAAAAAAATAGCTGGGCGTGGCAGCGTGCTCCTGTTATCCCAGCTACCTGGGAAGCTGAGGCTGGAGATTGCTTGAGTCCGTGGTACCCCAGGCAACATGAGCCTGTGGTTCCCTGCGCAAAATAGCAAGACCTAGTCTCAAAAAAAAAAAAAAAGAAAAAAGGATGTGAAACAGGAGAAACACTTTGAAATTGAAAATAAAGAAGACCAATTTCAAGGAGGTGATATTTGATTTCTAAATCACAGAGCAAAAATAGTCAGAAGTTGATAGGATGAGATCTTGACACACTGCTCTGGTTAACCCAAGGGTTGTCCAAAGGTGCTGGTCTGGGGAGTTTGCCTATAGGTCAAAGAAAAGGAAGGGATATGAGGAGTGAGCTTACCCATCAGAAATGAGCCTATGACACGACTGTGAATGTGGGGCCCAGAGTAAACGCTCTATAGACTTCTCAAACTCCTCCTGAGACTATTCAAACAGGTAGGGTACTGGAGTGTAGATGACATAAGAGATAGATAACCCTAGGATAGTTTCTGTAGAATATATCACCTGAAAGTCAAGGACAGGAAAAGCTTCCCTTTACATTAGAATCTGTCTCGAAAAACACCAGCAAATTGAAGGTAGAACATAGGCTCCTTTAGAATTAAAGTCAGTTCCAAATAGCAACAACAGAACAGGAAGCATGGACTTGTTTGTAAACAAAGACCAAGATAAATGTCAGTTGCCAGACCTCAAAGGGAGGTCTGACAGGCCACAGACAGAGAAGCCACAGCAGCAGAGCAAGCTCTTTGGTCGCCCCGTTGGTCTCTGGCAAACCTTTCCAGAAAGGCATTTGCCTAAGCATCCTGCCCATGGGTCTGCACCATCTTCTCTTAGCCAACATTCAAGCCAACTTAAATGTTCCTCTTTCATCGCAGCTTGTGACTGAATGCTTTGGTGCTGGGCATGTAAATCTGAGTCCCCAGCAGCAAGTAAGTGATAAAAGTCTCAATTTTTTTGTCTGCATAATGGAGAAACAGGTAACCACCACCTTTTAAGGTGTAAAGAGTAAGCGATTTGTGTATGTAAAGCTTTTAGCACAGTACTTGGCACATAACTCGTAAATTTAAGTGCTGTTCGTATTCTCGTTCTGTTGTCTTTGTCCGTTTAGTTCTCTGCTTTGTCCTTTTACACATGGTAACATTTCCCACCAGAAGAATGTAGAGCTAAGGGACCACTGATGATAATCTCATTTTCCAGAGGGGACAGTGATGTTATTTATAGCAACCAAGAGAAGCAGCAGCTGTAGGGAAGAAGTGAAAAGGAAGAGCATGTGCTGGTAATGAGACCGATATTTATATTTATCAACTTTGCCTCTGGGCTGCCTCAGATCAGGCAAGACAGCAGCCGGGCAGTAGAGCCCTGAGCTAGCTGCATGGAGTTTCCTCCCTGATTGCTGAGGACCCAGAGGCCATTCACCCACCATGCGAAGTGAGAGGAAGGTCCCTGGAAGTAACCAAGAGAAGAGTCCTCTAAAGAAGAAGAGGTTTCCTTCACCCTCACCACACGCCTACTCCCACAGAGTTTTCGGGAAGAACAAAGAAGATGCTGCCCCAGCTTACAGTCTGCGTGGCTCTAGGCCAGGTTTCCCATCTAGGGCTGGCTCTGCCCTCGACCAGGACACTGCAAGATCTCAAATAGGAGCCCATTCAAAGTGCTCTTCTCTTTCTTGTCCTCAGAAAACTGAATTTTAAGGAAGCTTGGGAAGTATTGTTTATTTTCAACAGGGTGACTTGCCAAATGGAAGATGACCTATGTTTTTCTAGGAGGTTGGTACACAAGCAGTTTAAATAATCAAACTAAAAGCCCCATTCCAGCATGACAGCCATTGCACTAAAACTCCATGGCTGTCTCTCTGTTGGTGACACCGAGAAGAGTTAGAAAAAGGTAACTGAAAGAATCAAAGTTAGCATGATACATGTGGTACATAATATAACGGATATGATACATATCCAGGACATGATATACATTCTATGCATGTGTACAGAATATGTAGTTGGAGCCTTGTACAAAGCCTGGATGCAGAAGACATTGATTAATATTTGCATAATAAGCAGTTAATGGAGTGCATTTTACAATCCCCAGCACTTCTCCACAACAGAGTAGATCAGAAATAGTCTTTCTCTCACCCTCATCCTCACACACACTCACACAATGCTAAACAATAGATAATCTCAATATGTGGTCATTTTAAAAAGTGATTTAATGACAGAACCATAGATATTTTCTCAGAATAGATTCTCTGATTACTCAATCACAAACTTATCATACTTTTAAAAGGCGGACCTAAGAGTTTTCCTAAAACTCCATTTTGTTCTTTTCCACATTTCCTTTTATTACTTCCTCCTATCACACATGCATCATATTTTACTTTTACAAGACTTGGAATCTGGTTAAGACAAACCCTGTAACAGCTCATCATATTCATTTTATGGTCCCTTGTCTAGTTTTACAAAGTTATATCCCTTATAAAAGAAGTGCATGACCCCAAAACACATAAAAGTCTCCTTCTGTGACCCAGAGGAAAAGCTTGTAGCTGGTATTAATATACCTGACATCTTTTCAATACTTCTCAAACTCCTAATAACTTTCTTTTTAAAAACAAATGGTGATGTCTTACAAGAAGGTGACTGATGGACCCCTGAAAACTTAGAATAAAACAGTGCATCGAGGGGGTCAGATCATCATCTGTGGTTTTGTCGCAAAGGTGCTTGTATGTCTATTCCTAACAAAGGTGCTTATATCTCTCATGTATGGGACACATATGTACATGCATCCTGCAAATGAAAACCCAAAGAACACAGATGCGCTCTAATTCATCAAGATGGGGATTTATCCCTGGCCTTGATTGCAAAGGGCATGTATTAGATTTGGGTTCAACATACCCTCCTACCCCAAGAAAGAAATCATGGGACAGCTTCTTTGAGATTAGAACTAATCATTCATTAGTTAGTCCCGGGTGATTTATAGACAGAAATCATAATATATAAATCCATGATGTTGCTGATATGCCTGGAATATTGACATTTAACATGAAATTTGCCTTCAAATTATATGTCATAAGAAACAAAAGGTAAAAACAATCATCCTTTTCCTACCTGCTGCTGTAGTCACCAGAATCAGGCTGCTGCCCTCCGCTTGGGGCCAACTCCAACATTTAATCTTCAGCTCCCGCCCCTGGAACCAGAACCATCAAAAGAAACTTTCAATTGCAATGAGCAAGCAGACGGTTTCCTTCCAGCCAGTCCTCTCTTATTCCCATGGCTTGCAGCATGCCAGAGTAGGGAGTTTAAGAAAGGTTGTGTGGGAAGAATTAAATCTAGGGGGAAGAGAAGAAAGAGTTCGCAAACAGGAGTTAGTCTACTCAATACCTTTCCTTCAAGGAAAGGAAAGACTTCTTTTTCACTTTAAATTTCTCATAGAAGATCTGCCACTGCATTACTCACAGGTAATTACTACATTGCCCCTTCGCAAGCAGCAGACATACTTTTTGGGCAAGTCTCCAGATTTTGAAGCATGCCTGTACCTGCCCACAAGGATATCACTGTGCCTGGGAAAATTGTGAGGGCAACAAGCCCGCCCAAGGGGAGTACTCAGTCTAGACTATTAATCAAGTTCTTGGGATAAAATATGCAACAAAAGATCAGAGACCGGTCTGAGCCTTTCTATTTACAGGGCATTCACCTTGCTGATGGGATCACCTGGTTGGTGCTTCCACCAAATAGATCCGTAGCTATACTCATCAAGCTTTGACTTGTTTCCCTGAAGAGGAAAGGAGTAGCAAGGATTACTAGTGCAGAAGGAATGTGGTTTTCTTACTCTGGGTAGTCAATGCAAGAGAGACAAAGATGATAGATATGCCATCACAGTTCCTTTAAATTTAGTATCATAAACTGCTTAAGGTGCTTATGAAGACATTTCAATGATAAAGAAGTGCTCCAGAGGCTTTGCATGATTGACTCATTCTTGGTTTCTAAGAAGGTGGAGGTAACAGAAGAAATGATAGATCAGCAGGTGAAAACTCAGGAAATCTTGACTCTGCTATTTACTATTGTGAACATGGATAAACCAATAACCTGGTTTCCAAACTAGGAAAGTGAGAAGACTGGTCTGGAAGATGTACACAGTGACAGGACCCTGTCTCTCACACTTCATCTTGTTCTTACTTCAACACTCAGCTCTTCTTGGGGGAAGTCACTGCTTCCTCTCTGTTGGTGTGGAAAGGTTTGATACCACCTCCAAGCTTTGTCACAGCAGACACATGGCCAAGTCCAGTCAACTGTGATCGTGATCACTGAGAGATTCAGGGATGGATTTGTACCAACAGCAGCAGCTCTGGGACTTAGGTTGGGAAGAGTATTCTTCTCCTACAGTGGTTGCTATAATAGGTGATTCTATTTAACATCTGGCCGTCCCAGGCTAAAAAGTGATTGCCTGAAGATAAAGTTATTCATGAAAGCAGAGCTCAGAGATGATAGGAGACCAGTTTCTAAGAATATCATTTGAAAACTTGAATTCAGTCATGACTACAATCAGTATTTCCCTTGGACTTTTTAAAAATTCCCTTAGTTCCTTAAGCTTATTTCAAGTGAATGCCTGATATTTGCCACTGAAAAAATTCCAGATAATATGCATCTCTTCCAACTGCTCTCTACATCTAACATTACCACCTTTTAACATTCATACCACAGCGATGTGGGTGGCATGGGGATACTGAAGATGAATAAATAAGTTTCCTTTTCATGCACTCTTGGAAATATTTTGTTTAAGGCTAAACCTGCATAGCAAAGAGAAATAGAAGTAAGGTAACTTCTGGTGAAAGACTTAAATTCTTTACTCTTTTTCTCTGAATACAACTCTTTGTAAAAAAAAATTAAATAATGCATAAAGGTAAAATGTACAAAATGAAAATCAGGCACAATTTTACCTTTCAGAAATAACCATGGGTAACATTTCAGTGGCTTGTTATTAAAAATGTGCTCAACAGACCAGCAGGCTTGATCTGGAGCTCGTTAGAGATGCAGAACCTCAGGTCTCAATCCAGACTTGCATTTTAACCAGCCCCCCAAGTAATCTCTGTGCACATCAAGGTCTGCAAAGCACTGGCTTAATGTAGTTTTCCATAGTTTTTTTTTTTTTTCATATAGTTGCAGTGTTTTTGTTTTTTTTTACACTACATATAATTTGTTGGCTTTTTACTTAACTGACTTTCCCAAGGAAACAACATGAGTACAGTGAATCAGAAGCAATATAATCAAAATCTCTTGCAAAACATAAGCAATTCATTTACTGGCATTATGTACAAATTATAGAGGCGTGGCAAACCCATGCAAGACCCTGAAACATGACAGATATACTGGGACACTACACTCTGGAGCAGTTGTTTCCAACTTGGGGTACACAAGAACCATCTGGAGCTCATGTGGTGGCCCCACACTCACAGTTTTTGATTCAGTAGTCCTGGGGTGTCGTCCAAGAATTTGCATTTCTAAAAAGTCCTTGGGTAATGCTGGGGCTGCTGTTCTCAGAACATTTCACCAGTATTTCAAAAATAAAGTGTTTTCACATTCCATATATATTTTTATATATACATGCATACACATATGCTATACAGTCTATCCAGAAAATTTGCTTTTTTCCACTTACTACTATACCTTGGGTTTTTCCATGCCATTTATGTATTACCATGTCATTCTTTTTATGGTCTACAAGGTCAGAGATTTTTTGATGCTGTGACAAGCTAAATTAAATAACTAAAAAGGAAATTTTTGGCATTTTCAACATAAAGGTAAGCATCATCACCATCAACATCATCACTTTCTATATTAAATAAGCATCCTATTCTTGAATCTATAGTTAAGCAAAGCTCTGGAAAGCATTGAGCAAGTGCCAGTGGAGATTTAGTGCAATGTGGTTGCTTTGGGAGCTGCTCTAGTCTTTTCTCTTTATACCCACACAGTCAAATATGGTAGCATATATCAGCAAGGACCACATAAATACTGTAGACCTGCAAATAAAAACATCTATACATGGAGAGCAGGTAACAACTACCCAGGAGGATTGGGGCACAATGCTGTTGGTCCCTGCTCTATATTGGTGCTCCTTGGTGGTCAAATACCCATCCTGAGTCCATTCAGACTTCCAGAAATAAAATGATTCAGCTTATAGATATGTTAGAACACGAGAGACCAATACAGCAAAAATCGAATTGGGAATTTGGAGGCAGTTTCTGAGTACACGGATGTGCTTCTTAGCAACCCCTCTGGTTGACTGGAGGTGCTTTCTAGATGTCTCCCACTATTAAAATGATCTGGGCTCAAATTTCTGCCCTTGGGAAAGTTAACCTGTCAAACAGTCTTTCCCTCAGTTACAAAAATAAAACCATATAAAAAATGTACAGTAAAGACAAAACATATATATAGTATGTATTGATATCATCTTAAGTTTTATATATATTATAATATCTATAGTAAAACATATAGTAAATATATATGATGCTTTCAGCATGCTCTGTCCAGGCTGGTGTAAGCACATGTGGACCACCAGGACAGAAGAATGACATGACACAGGATGCCCTGGAGACTCACACGTTGAAATTCTAACATAGAAATTCAAATTCTGAAAGAACCAGATATGTTGCATCTGAATACATTACATATTAACCTAGATTTGGCCAATTACTAAGAATAATAAGGAAGACTTTATTTCAATCACTCAATTAGCATTTAATACCCCTACTACTTGCCTGATATAATGTCTGGTATCTGGAATATAGATGCCTGGAATATGGAGAAGAAAAATACATTTCATCAAGGAATGTAGTGTGAGGGATTCAAGAAAACTGAAGATTAAGCCATGCACACATACAAATGAGGTGGAGAAATATATACAGAAGAAAAGTATATCCAAACCAGCTTTCAAATCAAGGTGGCTTCAGACAAGGAAAGGCACGTGAGATAAATCTGCAGGGCTGGACAGTTGTGAGTCAGGCACAGAACATGTCCAGGAAGCAGAGGTGAAGAAGAAAAGCTGTGATATCCAGTATGACTTGTGGTCAAGCACAAGTGTGAGAATAGGAGAAAGGACATAAGGGGGAATCAACTGAGAGATTAGTGGGAACCACTGAAAGATTGTCCACAGGAAGGTGAGGTGTCCAGAACTACATTTACAAGGACTTGAACAGCAAGAGAAGTGGGAACTAAATCAGTGATAGGGAGCCTTGCTTTGGAACTTATGTCTATTGTAGCTGTGTAGGTAGGAGCTACAACTATCTGGGGAAGACCAAGAGATAGGAGAGAATTCAGCTCCTAGGAAAGAGTGGAAACTCTTAGTTTCTCTCTTAGGCAAGAGAATGAACTGGTAGGTCATTCACTGGGGGCAGGCGATAACAGTGAGGGTAGAGAATAGGCCCAAGTGCACACCCCATCTTGTTAGTAGGGTAGATGTAATGTAAAGGCAAAGGATTTTGAATGGGATCGAGATGGGGGTGAGAATGGAATGGGGTGGTAGTGTCTGGATGGGAGGTCTGACTTACTGAGAAGCATACGTTGCCCTTACAGTACACAAGTCAGACAGCTCCTGTAATAAATGAGTAGTATCTCCTCAAAATGTATAGCCACCTGGAATCTCAGAATGGGACCTTATTTGGAAGTAGGGTCTTGAAGATGTAGTTAAGGTGAGCTCATAAGGGATTCAGGTAAGTCTTAAATCCAGTGATAGGTGTTCTTCAAAGAGTAGAAAACACAGACACAGAGAAGCCCTTGTGAAGACACTAGCATGGACAGGAGAAATACAGCTGAGAGCAGAGGGATGCCAAGCACATGCAGGAGCCTCTAGAAGCTGAGAGGGGACACAGGAAGATTCTTCCCTAGAGCCTTCAGAAAGGACATGGGCCTGCAGACACCTTGTTGCAGACTTCCAGCCTCCAAATCTGCAAAATAGAACTCTGTTGTCTTAAGCCACTCAGTTTGTGGCACATTGTGACAAAAGCCCTAGAAAATGAATACAGTTCCCTCAACCCCTTCAGCTCCAATTTCCCTGAAATTGTTATTTTTCAGTTTGGTGGGCTGATGTAGATCTGTTTAATTGGGAGAGCTGCTTTATCAAGTCAGGAAAATTCACACATTTCTGTGATACACTCTCCTTCATAACAAAATCCTTGAACCCTGAACTGAGGTCTGAAGAAGGGGTTGCTATTGGGGAAATAGGTGATACTGAGAACTCAGAGCAGTGGCTTTTGTGCCCCTGACACTAGGTTCTGGAAAATAGTCAATATATTTGTTTGATCTCCATTTTACAAATAAAGAAACTGAAGTTATAGACATGAACCAGTTGTGTGAAGCTTATATAGTTAACAAATGTTGGAGGTCGATGTAAAAATGAGATTTTCTTACTCTTATATTTAGATGTTTTCCATGGGACTGTAAGTTTCCACATGCTGTTTCTAGAGAATGATCTTGAACTGAGCCAAAAAAAAAAAAAAAAAAGAGAGAGAAAGAGAGAAAGACATCCTCCCTGTTTTTACCGGAGGGTTCTTTTATCTAAGCAAATTTCCCAAACCATTGAAAGTATTTCTGTAAGCACTAGTTCCTTTCTTTTAACCATTTGTGTGGAAGTCTTTGCTGTCTTGTACAACAAATTATGCCAAATACTTTAATCTCTTCCCACCACAAGTATGGTTATTAATTATTGTTAATATCTTTATTAAATTATTTCAATTTCTCAAAAGAAATGGGAAGAATGGCATAAACAAATCGAGGTAAGTATATTGAATGACTCATACAGATATGTTCATCATACTTGCCATCAACAGGGAAGTCATAGGATTAAGAGCTCAAAGCTCCCATTTGTTGAATACCAAATAAATGCCAGGAAATGTGCTAACTGCCTAACACATGATGCCATGCAATCTTTCAGTCTCCCTGAGACTATTTTTAGCCCCCACATTATAGACGGAAGAATCTGGGGCATGGGGACCTAATGGTACTCATCCTTTTTAAAGAAACCTAAGGACATTAGATAGTGATCACCACATAGCAGAAATGTATATCTGTTACCTGAGAATGAAATGAAACATTCAATGGTTAAAGCCAGGTGTCAAGTCAATCTTTTTGTGAGGATGGGAGAAGGGTTGTATCTCTACTGGCATAGAATGCCATCAAATTTCTCAAACTTCTGAAGAATAAAGAAGGACAAATATAATCTAAGTCTCGTGTCAAGTCAACTTTGCAAATAAACTTTTCATGTAAGTGAGTTGTGATGCAGAGCAAAGACTTGGAGGCATCCTTTGCCTTCTCAAAGCTGCTCATTGGTGAGAAGGCCATCTCAGATCAGAGGTCTTAGGATTCTTGAAAATTCAGCATCCGCAGATGGCCACAGACTTTGTTAAACATGTCACAAGATTGTCAAAGAAGTATGTGAGCTGTGGTCACGCTGTGTCCCTCTGAGAAATTCCCAGAGCACAATTTAAATCATCAGCTTGTTTCTTTTTGAAGACAGAGACATCATGGAGCAAACATAGGTCCATAAACATCTCACACAGGAAGCCGCTAATGCAGCCTTTTGTTTCTCAATTGGTTGACACATCTGACTAATATCAACCAAAACTCTACCTCCATTGGCTGCATTTTCAGGTTTCAAAATGGTTATGCCAAGCAGGGGACATTGCATTTAGGCAGAAAGGAGCATATAGTATGGATATGAGACATTGGAACCTACTGTCTGTTCTACCATCTAAAAAGTGCAGAAGTGCAGAAGTTGCAAAGCTAAAAATGACATCCCTCAGTAGCTAAAAACAACCCCCAAGTAGAGTTTGGTTTACCAATCAATCCTCCCAATAGATAGATGCAAGTGCAGGAGATTGGAAGGCTGTGAGGGAGAAAGGGACTGTTTTTCCTGCTGTTCCCACTGCTGTTGTTGGCAAGTAGGTTTCTGGAGTCAGGAGTTTTTCCGCAGCTGGGCTCAGGGTCTGGTCTCCAGCTGTATGACTGCTGAGTGGTTGTCCTGGTGGTGACATTGGAGTTTTCCTGATTGTTTCATTGCAGTTACAGTGATATGATCCTAGAATCAACAGTTCAATCAGTGAACTGACTCATATCCTGTTCCCAGATAATGCCGGAGGAGAGGTAGGGGGCACATTCTCCAGACAGGTCAGATTAGCAATTTGTTCTGGGGGTCATCCTAATGTCTCACCATCTTCCCAACAGTTTTGATATCTTTCCCCAAGAAGCTTGTCTACGTAGAGCTGCTAGTTGTTCTTTCAGTGAAGGGGACTGAAGTCAGGAATCACCTAGTTGCCATTTTGCTGATGTGACACTCCACAAACCCTACAAGATACCTCAGACTTCATGGCTCTTCACTCTCTAATCTTGAGAAGGTTGCCTTTCACTCTCCAACACTTTTGAGTGCGCCCCATTCTCTGAATTAAATTTCTTTATGCTTAATAAAGCTAGATGGAACACTGATCTAGGTACTAATGCAAATGAGATCATGAGGGTTTTTAATTTTCTAGATAGTTCCTATAAGTTCTCAGACCTTCAGTTAGGTAGGGCTAATACTAATGTCTTCACTTATCTCTTATCTGAGCTAAGTATCATTTTGGGGTTCAGGTTAAAAACAAATATTTTTTTAATGGAAAAGTTTATTCTTTCATACACGCAAAGATTAATTGAATACCTTCTATTTTCTTTCTTTTTTTGGAGACTAGGTCTCTCTTGTTGCCCATGGAACTGCAGGCTCACGTTGCCCAGGGTACACGGACTCAAGCAATCCCCAGCCTCAGCTTCCCAAGTAGCTGGGATTACAGGTGCGCGCCACCATGCCCAGCTAATTTTTTGGAGCTAGGTCTCACTACGTTGCCCCAGGTGGGACTCAAACTGTGATCCCCGGTTCCCGCAGTGGCTTCCTAGGCTGCCGCTTACAGGCATGTGCCACCGTGCCCAGCTGAATACCTTCTATTTTCAAGGCACTCAAGTACTAACACATGGAGAAAATCATGCATGCTCTTCATAAGGAAATAGTCTTATCCATCTGACTGTGGGCAAGTTACTTTATCTTTCTAACTTCAGTTTTACCATCAGGATGACTTAGAGACACTAAGAAAAGTTGCCTTCAAATTGCCCTAAATGTTTCTTAAAACATAGATGATATGTCATAAAACGTTCAATAAATGTTAATTCTCTTCTTTTTTTCTAAAACATTTCAAAATGAAATGATGGTAATTTTAGAATATAGTTTGAGTAATCTTCACCCATATTTGCTTCACTTTTAAGTCAAATTTTGTCACATCACTGATTCAAATCCTCCAATGGTTTTTCATGGCACTTGAAATGAAACTCAAACTCCTACAACAAGCTAACTTCCCTGTATATTTCAGCAGAGGTACCATTTTTCTGCTCCTCCAGGTTGCCAAGCTCATTCCAACCTTAGAGACTGTGCCAGTTGCTCTCTGTGTTGGAAATGACCTTCCTCCAGATCTTTCCATGCCTCTATTTATTCAAGTCTCCACTCAAGAACCCCTGACCTCCCCACCCATTCATTCTCTAACACACACACTCTGCTTTAAATCATCATCACACTTATTATCAACTTATAAAGTTGTATTTATTCATGTGTTGCCTATTCTTTCCAGTTAGAATGCAAAGACCTCATGTTTAGGGACCCCTATGACCTCAATCACCACCGTATCTCCAGGGTTCAGAACAATATCCAGCAAATAAAACATATATAAGAATGAATGATAGGGTTCTTCTGTCGAATCCCTGAAGATAATGATTTAAAGAAAAACACTTTATAAAACCAAGCTGTTGTTGGTAGCAATAGTGGTATTCCAGCATGTAACTAAACTAAAACACATTTAGCCTTCAAAAAAAAGTTACAACCCACAATGCAAGGAAATATTGCTAGATTCTTTCAAAATCAACAGAACAAACTCAGACTGTCTCTTTAAAGTTCCTTCGCCTCTGCATCTCCATGTTTCCCAGAATATGCCTCTTCTGTTCCTCAGGTTCTTCCACTTTGTAAGAATTTTTGTGACATTCCTGAAATGTACTATTTTCAGTGACTCTCAACGAGTGGTGACAACTTTGACTCCCCATTAAAGACAGGGATAGAGATACTTATAGAGCCCTTCTCCAGTTTGATCCACTGCAGTTCAAGTTCTGTTCTAGAACATGCATTGAGGAGAGTGCCTGGCCTTCTGTTCAATATGGGTGTGGACTTCTGCAGTTTCCATGACACTAGGTACTGGTTTGGCTTCAGCAAGAGGCCCTGCATCCTGCTCAAGTGTCATGACATAAGCCCCTGTTAACTTTTCTGGAGGTCAGCCAATAGCTTTAGGGAATATCTGGATCTGAGCCCAAAGTACATAAAACCAGGTAATTCTACTAGAGGTTGCACCTCTATTATAACAGAGGTGAATGAACCACCTGCATGAACTAAAGTTCAGATTGTCTTCCTTTGCTAGACATGTTTTTCTTTTGTACACTGAAATGATTCCCTTTTCTAGTTCCTGAAACTTCTAACTCTTCTGAAAACTGACAAGAGCTGCATTTCCCACCACCATACTGCTTGCCTTCTGGTATTCCCAGAGAAAAATGAAATTATAACTCATAATTTGAACAAACAGAATAAAACACAAAACAAATTAGGGCCAGTTCCTAGAAAAACAGAAAAAGGCTGTTCTGCATATGCCCCAGTCGCTGTGCCTGATGTATTGGCTGAATGGCCCACTCCAGAGAACATGTGGAGGTGCCCACGCACCAGAAAGTACTCTGCCCCTTTCCAGTTTTCAGTCAAGTGACTCAGCCTTTTCCTCTGACCGTGTGCACTATAAGCTGGTCATTTTCAGGACCTAGGGGACAAGTTGTCCACAGAATAAGGGCTATAATAAAAGTCAACTGGAGCTATCATACAAGATATAAGGGTAAGGGTGCTCAGCCTGTAATGCAAGTGGCATTACACATGCAGGAGTCCATGGATGCTTTAAATCTTAGATTTTGCAAGCATTGGCACCTAGTGCTTGCATTCTTACCTTTCAAGTACTATGTCTCTAAGAAAGCAGCTTGCATAGCATTGTTTGACTAAAATGATCATTGCATGAATGATGAGCCAAGATGTCACTCCTTGAAAACTATTTAGATTTTGGCCTGGAGAGAATACCTCCTCCCAAATACTTGGGTTTTCCTATTAGCAGTGTATGTATGGTTTCATGGGAATTAGCTTTGACCATGATGCTTTCAACATACTGGTTGAAGACTCATTGGCTGAACAATGGGCTACAATGTTTACAGTCACTGTATATGAAGTGAACTAGTACTCTCATTACACCATGAGCTAAAAACCATCACAGCAGTGATAGCATTGCCCAGATAATATCTGGTACTCAACAGGCACTGTTCTAAGCACTTCATGTGCATGTTCTAACTTGAGCCCCACAAAATCATTTTGAAATAGATATTATTACTATTATATTATACATTGTATATTATATTATTGTTAATTATATATGAATAGATGGTATAAGTATAATACAATAATTTGGTCATTTATAAATACTTTAACAATAATTTATAATCACAATAATTTGTTTCTAATTTATTAATTTACAAATAAGCATTAATATTTACTGATTTATTATCTATAAGTAATTTTTATAAGTATAAGTACTGTAGTATATTAACAAATTATATTATTTATATATTATGAATTAATGTATAATAATTTATAAATCACAAATTCTAAATCATATTTATAATTTATATTAATTAATAATATATAAATAATGGCATAGTAAGTATATATAGCATGTGTTACATACACATATACACATTTTAGACATGAAAACATAGTGAGATTCAACGCCTCATCTGGGATCATTGACAAAATGTAGTGGGGTTAGGATTTTAACTTATCCCACTAGAGATATATAGGCAGGCAGGTCATCACAGTCCTAGATTTTTAAACCAACATTTGCTTATTAGATCTTAATTTTCTGCACAGCAGGAACATAGACACAAGGGAGAGGACCCTTCTCCCTTCATTGGTTTCCCCAATTTATTATTAGCTTTTTTTCTCTGTCTGGTCTTATATTGTGGTCCTCCTAAGTTTTGTTTCTATCACCTCCTAATTATTAATTCTCAATCATTTCACCAACACATGCAAATATGTCAACCCTGCTTGTGGATGTTGTGACACTAGAATCTCAGCATAGAATAGTCTGAAGTTCACTATTCGCTGTTTTTCCCAGGCTTGTTACCTCTCCATCATTGTTGCTCTTTGTCTCCTACGCTCCATTCTGCCAGCCAAGCGTCACTACAGTTCCACCGGGCAGCTTCCCTGGGTTCCCTGATTTAAGCTAGGCACTCTTTCCAGCCATCCTGCCTTTCACTTCTACACTCCTCTTTGTTACTTGATTCCTTCCACTCAAGCACAGAAAATTCATTGCTTTTCTCCAAACCCAGACTTCTTTGCCTGACTTATAAATGCTTCATGATCTCATCCACCCTATCTATTCCATTTTCTTTCCCACTAAGTCCGAGACATCCCCACTGAGCCATTCAGGCTGCTATCAAAATGTGGAGGCAGTAATCCACATACTTCAACAACAGCTATGTTCCCCTCTCAAATGACCTCCCCATTGTCCAGGTTACCAGCCAGCTAAACTGATCCATTTTTCAAAGAATCAGCTCAAATATCATTTATCTAATTAATCTTTCTTCACTGCTGATGCCAAATGACCTCATCATTCTCTTGCCTCTTATTATATTTTAAAATTAGTAACAATCTAAATAAGAGGAATATTGGGCTAATATATTGAGCACTACTATGTATCAGACAATACAATTCAGCCTAGCCCTTGATCAATAAACTATCACTTGTGTTACTAATTAGTATAGTTTACCCGAACTAGCATTTCTCTTTCTGAAAATTCACATTATTCCTTCTCGTCAACACAACTGATGGAGTTTGCGTGAACTGTAAGCTATTGGTGCTGCTGGTTGTAGGTTGTTGGTTGATGTCCTTCAGAGAGTCCTACCCTACAAGACTTGCATTTTGTTTGTGCAATGGGCAAACAAATGCTAAATAAATCCTAGGATACAATAATGAATGATTTTGGAAAACTCATCATCTATAAAGAGCCCAGGTGGTGCAAAGTTACCTTCATTGAACCCATATTCTAGGTGCTTGAAATATGAGCTGTTGGTAATCAATGACAAAATTAACTAAAATTTTTGGAGGAACAGGGGAGGTTAATGATTCCATTTTGGCCAAGAACAGAATCTTCTGGGTTTTGGGGAAAAAACAGCTAACAACAAGTTTTTCCCAAGTAAACAATTATTTGCACATTTTTATGGATTTTCTCCAAATCTTTTCCATGCCTTCTTTTCTCTTTTTACTTTTGTTGGTATAGACATAAATTCAGCAAAGATAAATATAGTAGGTGGAGAAAGATTATGACTAAGATTATAACTTTAACACTTTAAAAGTCACAATTATTTTTTAGATCTATCAGAGGCATAACATCCACTTTCTTCCCACACCCATTTGATGAGGAATTTCACAAGAATTTTGAGATTCTTCTTCCCTCTCAGTTCAAATCAAAACTTCAACAAAGGTCAGAATCATAGAGCAAAACTATTACTTCAAAACTGTTACATTGGCTCAACTACAAGTCATGAATTCCTGAGTCAACTCTTGTAAGCAATAAAGGAACACTATTTCTTTTCCAACATATCAAATGAGAAAACTTATCTTACCCAAAGTTAGCTTTATCAAAAAGTCTATTTCCACTGACTATTGAAGCTAGCACTTTTCTTAGTTGGAAAAAAAAAATTAGATGAGAAGAAAGAAACTCATTTATATAGCTTGTCTCTTTATGTAGTTTCTTAAAGCCCCGCTTATCAGGATTTCCTTTCTTGCCAAATGAAGCCAGATACATGGCCTAGCTGATCCTATAATAATTCAGTTTTAGAGATAAGCTGACTTGGAAAGCATTCTCTTGGAGAAATCAGTTTTCAAAATAAATCCACTCTTAGAGAAAACATTTCATATTAAATGATAACATTTCATATCCCCCCCTCACAATAGAGAAAATACCAACTCACTTTGAAAAACTTGGAATATACTCTTTTTTTTTTTTTTTAATTTTAAGGTTTGAAGACATAAGTAAATCTATTTTCAGGTAGATTTTGCAAAATACTTTTTGCATATGGTTTTTTAAAATCATATTCAAAACTATTGTTTCTTTTATATTTATTTACTTTTTGCTGTGATGGGGAAATTATTTTATTAGTTAATTTGTTTTACATTGTTTTAGTCCCCATATTTCTTCCACTACCATATTAGCCGTGACCCATCGATATTTTCCCTTGTGTTCCTCCCATCCCTGTTTCACCCCCCACTTCTCTCTCCTTTTCTGCATGTTTCATTTCTATAGTCAACTTGTCAATTTTTACTATTCTTGTCCTTTTATCCGATTTATCTAAATTCCACACATAAGTGAGATCATCCGGTATATTTCATTTTCCTTCTGCCTAATTTCAGACAGCATAATCCCTTGCAGTTCTATCCATGTTGCTGGCATAATTTTATCAGTTTTGATTGCAGAATTCTTTTATTTTTTTAAAATCATTTTCAAGGCTCATGGCAAGTCACTTCGAACCATGTTGTTTTTCTGTGTCTCATGCCAACTCCCCTGTCAATCAATTGGATTGCAAATTAAAATATTTTTTTTAAAGAAGAGTTCATGTAAGATTTCATATTTTCTGCTTTCTGGTAAAGCTACAAATGAATTCCTATAACCTTTATATATAAACAGCGTATTGGATGAAGATGCTGAGTATTTGTCTTGATACCCAAGCTTGTCCTCCAGGATAGTTTTTGAGCCTGAAGGGTTGAGAATCAAAGCCCAGTCTGATGTTTGTTTCACTTGGAACCCGTTCATTTCTGTTGAAATGCTTGGAAGATTCTTTCTTTAACCTGCAACTACAATATTTTCAAAGATGTCTCTGTTTCAAGGTGAATGGTAATTTTAATTTAATCTCATACCTTTTCCAGCTCAACGAAGTTTTCTTCTGACATCTGATTGAACTGTGTTTCCAATATTTCCAATATTTTTAATTACAATATTTATTCTACTTCTTTGTGGAGAATAAATGTAACCCTTAATTCAGATCTGCCTTTTCGATCTTCTCCCTCAATATCTTGGTCTTTTTGTACTATATTTTGTCTTCCATTTTACAAGTTTGATTTTTTTCAATAGCTTTTATTATATTTACTCTCTTCGGACAGATTTTAATTCTACAGTTGGAATTTTGGCGTATTTTCCCTCATTTCTTGGTTCAGCCTTACAAGTCTTCTTTCCTAGTCTGTTTGCTCCTAATGGCTCCTGACTCCTATCTCATCATTGTTATGCTTCTTCATATCTCTTTGAGGATACCAAAAATTTTGTTAATGTTTCCCTCTTTCCTGGAGAAAAATTTTTGATTGTAATCTTGCCTCAAGTTTTAAGGGAAAAAATTTCCTTTCCCTTATCTTAGAGACTTCTGTTCTCAGGACCCCTTCAGGTACTTTCCTGCATACTCATAATTAGGAAAGAGAACTATGTTTTCAGATCTGGGCCTGTTACCAACAGACAGTACTTCAGGGTATCTTCAGATATTTAAGTAGTACAGGTATTTGGACATTAGGTTGGAAATCCCCTGATCTAACTGATACAATTTCTGACAATAAGAGACTATCTGAGAGGATGTTTGCTGCTCACTTTCAAAGTAGTGAGTGAAAAGACCTCTGCCCTCCCACTATGCACTGCTCCTGCCTCCTTGCCTCTCTCCCTATCATGGTACATTTTACCACACAATTTATAATTCCATGGTACAACACACCTCATTTTCACCTATCTTCTGCCTAACCATCATCTGGGAACTGTAGTTTCTGAATGAATGCAGAAAAAGGGAAACTGATAGACTGAATGAGATAAATGGCTCCAGATCTGACTCTAGTTGGCTCAGAAAACTCTTTATTCCCAGTTGAACCAATTGCTTTTTTGGTCAGTGCAGCTCCAAGGTCTTGAAATAGCTGAAGGACAAATATGAAAGCCAGGTACATCTGCTTTCAATTCTATTTTAACATGAGTGCAGATCCTGGTTCATCTTGTAGGGCATGTAGCTTGTAATCTTGAAAATATGCTTCTCAGTTCATCCGTTGATAGTTACATCACTAGACGTTCCCTGCCAACCTCAGCCTATGGCTTTTATTTTAAGCTTATAATTCTTATTTTTCACTACTTCAGTATTATTACATGGGTATTTTTGTGAAACATGTGGGAGGTACCATCTCAGATATTACCTATTTCCTCCAGAAAGGTTGTAAATAAAAATTTTAAATGTTACTAGCTAGAACAATATGAGTAATCCTTAACAGCATATCTGTAAAAGGTTTCAAATATAAAACAAGGAGAAAACAGAGATTTTCTTATGTCACTCGCTGATTCAAAGGACAGAGAAACAGTGAATTATGTTAATTGTGCTGTCATGGCTCATGATCTATGTAGAGAGGCCAAGAAAGCTACATGATACAAAGTGGGGGCACCCTTTCCAAAATCTGGGGTAGGAATTATCTCTGCAGTTGAAAGTATTATCAACTTAAAATAGCAAAATCAGCCCCCAGCAAAAGTTATTCTTTAGATTATAGAATTTTTCAAGTCAACAATAAGGAGCTCAGCTTGTTTGTCCAATTGAACCCACTTACACAAAATATTTCTCAAATGTAAAGTAAAAGCCAGTTACATAATCCATAGGCTTTTTCAGGATTGTTGATGTAAATAAAATTATACTAAATGACAGCCTCATCTTTTGAATGAGAAAATAAAATATACAGTCAATTTGGAATCTAGGAAAAAAGGAAGGAGACCTTGGGAAACTTTCGGTAAATTTTTAACATGGTTTAGGAGAGATAGCATGTTCTGGCCAGCTGAAATAAGCATTGTCATTCTCTTGGCAAGTACATCTCTGTAGTGGAAGTAGAAATTACCAGCACTGATGGCTCTATTACTAAGATCGTCCTTTATTCTAAGCCAGCAATCAAGCTCTTATTTCCCACACATGGCTTTCCCTCAGTATAGGGGGAATTTAGGGCAGGAAGAGTATGGCTCTTATGATGAATGAATAACAGAGTCTAATTTGGAGTTCTCTGCTAACCTCTTTACTCCAGCCATAGTCATTTCATATGGCAAGCTGACGCTGTGGGAAAAATAATCAAAAACAAATAAGAGCACATTCATATGGTCATTTTTGTTTTTGCCTATTGTTGGGGAACCATCCCATTCTCATCACCAATTGTAACTCAACCAGTCCTCATCAATTGTAGGGGCAAGCATCAGGCTCACCAACCTGTGTAGATTTTTTATTGGTTTAACAGTCACACAGATACATCAGGCAAGGCAGACCAGGGCCAGGGCTATGCTGGAAAACAGGTGAACCACCCCCCAGGAATCTTCACACTCTTTCTCTGGGTTCTCTCTCTCTCTCTCTCTCTCTCTCTCTCTCTCTCTCGCTTGCTCACTTGTTCATGTTCTCTTATGTTTGTGCTTATGTTCCTCTGTGATCCTTCATCCCCTCTCTCCTAGGCCCAGGTGTGGGCCTTACACATGCACATACCCACTGAACTGCACAATCATGGGGAAAACACATTACTATAGGTGCTGCTTATACAAACAATAGGGGAAAATGTTTAACAGACTCACCTACACCTATCTTCCCCATATCTAAGTTTCTGAACTCCACTTTCTCCTCACTATGCTATTCATAGTCATGATGACCAAAAAATCCAATAAAATAAACTAAAATGTCATTTAAATCTAATTTTATGATTTTATCTCATTTATTAATTTCGTATTAAAGCCCAAGGCTGGATATGATCAGTTGTGGGTCTCTTTGCAGTGTAGTGCTTGATATTGTTGTCTATCTCATATAAGACCAAATGGGATAGTGATTAAGAGCACTGGTTCCGGCTTCAGAGAGACAAAAATTCAAATTCCTGCTTGACTACTTTTCTCTGTAGCACTAGGGCAGGTCTCTTAGATTCTCTAAGCCAGGTTTTTCTCATCTCTAAAATGGGAAGTACATGGGCTGCTGGTGAGTGTAATGAGATCATGTAAATGATATGCTTAACATAGTGCTTTGCGTATAGCCCATGCGCAGTAAATGTTTACTATGAAGAATAAGATGAGTTCCAAGGGATGCCTTCGTTTGCAACATTCCCTTGAGAACTCTGGGATAGCTCTAGGACAAAAGAAATTTTATTGCATAAGATCTTAAGGCTGTTGTGATTTTTTTTTAAAAATGAGGTAATGAAAGCATCAAAATGAGTGCCAAACCAGGACTATCCATCCTTAGACATAAGCAGGAGACACATATGTTCCCACAGATGTGTGTGTGTGTGACTAGGAGCAGGAGAAAAGGGTCAGGGAGGGAATATTATTACTCTAGGAAAGCAGAAAACTCCCTGGGACTGTGTCAAAAACCCATGCGCTAACCTGGGGTACCCATCCAGAATCAGCAAGGAAGGTACCTGGAGACATTCCAGCTAGTGCCTTCAAATGAAATGTGTACTGGTCCCAACCTGTTCAAATTTCCTCAACTGAGGGTGTGTAAAACAAGAAGAACAAGCCTACCTGTAGAAGGATAAGACTCACCTACTGGCTAGACCATTCTAGGTGATCAGAACCTATAATTATGGAGAAACACTGTCAAGTTCAGAGTCAGCTGAGGCAACAGAGGAGCAGTTGTTATAGTAGCTGTGTGGAATTAGAAGCTATAGCAGAAACCCATAAGTGACTGGGTGATGATAGCCCTGTACTGGAAGTCTTTTAAAATATGGGATATGAATTTAAACAAAGCAAAACTGGGAGGTGGTTGAGAGCATGACTTATACACACAACTGTATGATCTAATATAGACCCGATTTCAATCCAACTCCTGACTGTCCTCAGGGTATGGCCCCCAGAAAATTGTCTTTATAAGTAATTATTCTAGAGTTGGGGGGTGCAAGCAGCCATAGGACTGGCCAGGGTATAACCCCAGATCTCATTTCTTTCCCAGTGCTTTCATTGTTGGCTTAGTTACCCTCATTTGGATGACCTCCTAAAAACAATTTGACTCACTCTACCTAATTTGAAAATTATTTCCCCACTTGCTCAAGGGTATCAACTAATAAGTGTGCTAGGGGTAACTCTTAAGTCTTATCACATGTAAGGGCAAAGATTCTCCTAAGGAAGCACACAGAACATTATTCTTAATTGAATTTGGTAACAGACTTAAAGCACAACCTGGGGATTAACTTGCTAAAGTGTTTAAACAAAGAATCTCGGCGCCTAAATGCTTGAGTACTAAGGACATTTCAAAGATTCACATGATTCAAGTCAAAGCAGAAACCTGGGTGAGGGGAAGGGGGCCACTTGAATTCTTGGCAGAATGCCTCAGCTGTGAGTCTAAGGTTAGGTAAGCTGAGGACAAGACTTGGCACCTGGAAATAAGGAGCCCTGTCTGCTATCCTTGAGCAGGATTTCTCTCGTGACTAATATTGATCCATTAGCAATTGAATAAAATATTTTTTAAAATAAAATTTTAAAATACAATGCCTTGGTGTAGCTTTTCAAGCTACCTAGGCTGGATCCTAGGTATTTCCTTTGAATTTAGTGGTGTGTCCTAATGGAAAGCACGTATATTATTTCTTGGATAATTCTTACCTCTCCTGTTTCATTCATATATTTAAATTCTTACTATTTGAATGTTGGATTGCCTGGAGCAATTCTCTCAGGTTCTTACTATTTGCTTACTATTTTCCTGAAAACTTTGCTGTTATTCTATTTGTTGATACTACTTCCTGGGAGATTTCCCTCAACTTTATCTTCTGAACCTTCTTTTAACACCAATATTTTAAAATTTAAATTATATCTCCATTTTCCAATAACTCTGATGTTTTAAAAAATGAGCACTTTATAATGTAAAAGAATAATTCAGTGGGAAGATAAAACAATTACAAACTTGTATGCATTTATATACAGAGCTTCAAAGTACATGAAAAATTCAACAGAATTAAGGGAAGAAAAACATAGTGTCATGATTCTATCAAGAGAATTTTACACCCATTAGTAAGTGATTCAGAAAAAAAAAGCAGATAAAATGTACACAGAGGTGTAGGAGATACGTACAACACTGAATCACCCTCTAATTGATATTCGTGGATCATGATGTCCAATAACTGAAGAATTTTCTTCAAGTATACATAGTTCCCTCTATGTGCACAATCACAAAACTAAGCCATATTCTAGACAAAAAGAAGATCATTACATTTTAAAGTGTTGAAATATACAGAATATATTTTCAGGCCACAATGGAATTAAATAAGAAATCAATAGCAATGTGGTATGTAGGAAAACACTAAATATCTGGAAATTAAATGATAGCCTTCTAAATAATTCATTTGTGAAAGACAAACTCACAAAAGAAACTAGGAAGTATTTTAAAAAGAATGAAAATAAAGTTGGCTAAAATGACTTTAAATGCCTATGTTCTAAAAGGAGAAAAATCTCTCAAGCCAGAGAATGATAAAGATAAAACTAGAAATCAGTGGAATCTAAAGTAGACATAAAAAAGAGAAAATTACCAAGAACAAAAGCTGATTTTTCAAAAACGGGTGAACAAAATTGAGAAACCTCAAGACAGAATGATTGAGACAGAAAAAAAATGACCAAACGGGAAATTAAAAGGGGTTACCACCACAGGGCTTACAGATGTTTAAAGCATAAAAGAATAATATCAAACATTTTATTTTATTTATTTATTTATTTATTTTTTTCAAAGAGATCAGAGTGTCAGAGTACTTCCCCAGAATAATACATTAGCTGGTCTGTGTCATTATTGCTATTTTTCTATTCATAGTCAGGTCACAGTATGAGCCAACCAGGCAGACAGAAGAGACAAAGAGAACAGGTTTGTATGGCATCACTGCCATGGATGGAGATCAAGAAAAAGAATATGGTAACAGCTTTGTTCTTGCTAAACCCACTTTCTTTGTGTGTGTGTTTTTATTTTTAGTTTTCAGTTTTAGATTTCAGACATTGTTCATATTTGCATGATCGTTGATCCCTTGGGAGTACTCCCCCTTCCCCCAACCACCCCCTCCAGCCACCCTGACTCCTCTATTGTTATTGTCTGTTGGTCCATGTTTAGCCCTTTGGTCTCTTATTTTTCTAAATCAATGTCCTTTTCTTGGGTATCTGTGTTCCTGGGACATGGTTGACCATGCTGCTCGATTTCCAATCTTATCTTTGCATTGGGTAGCTAGTCCAAGCTTGAATGCAGTCTATCAGTCTATCAGTCTATCTCCCTGTTGTTTGTCTCTTCCATTTTGTTTTTTGTAGCATCTTGCTGGCTCATCACTTGTGGTTCCAGTCTCTGAGTTAGGGAACCTGGCTCACAGCCACTGTCCATAGAGAAGTTTGTCCCCGGAAATAGATAAAGTAGATGGTTGGTCTGGCTTGTCTCCATTCCCTTGGTTTGCAGCTCTGTTGTGGGGTTGCTGCTGCCATATTTTATAGTCTTCCATGCCCTGTGGAAAAAACAGCAGGGGAGGTCATGTTGCTCTCACTGAAGGCATATTGACCTGGAAATTTTGGCTTCTAGCCCCCGGTAATGCTGTAGGTATAATTCTGTGCCAAGTCAGCACTAAAACTGGTATGACAGTCCTGTGTCCAGTGGTTCTTTGGTGCTTATTTTGGGTTATGGCCAGGGTTATGGCCATGTGTGTCCATGGCCTTTATTCATTCACCGCACCTCTTCTGTGTCTGCAGCTGGATTATTAGTAGTTCTTTTAATCCTGATATAGACTGACGGGAGTTGGAGTGAACCAGAGAGGGTTAGTCATCTGTGTGGGCGGCCCCAGGTGCTACCTGACCAAAGCTACTGGACAGAGACTCCATCAAACATCTTATTCTATTAAATTCAACTGTTTAGATTAAATGAAAATTCTTGAAAAAGTCAACTTAACAAATATGTTCAAAAAGAAACAAAACAGCTGAAAAGCCCTTTAATTATGTGAAAATTGAATTTTTTAATCTTCCTCAAAATAAACTCCAGGTATAGGTGATTTTACTGCTGAATTTAACAAAACATTCATGGAAGAAATATCAATCTTATACAAACATTTTACAATATAAAATAGAGGGACTATTTTCTAACTCATTTTACAAGATCAGCATATTCCTAGTACAAAAATATGTCCAAAATATGTCCAAAAATCACAAAAGATCATACTCCCTTGTGAGAATGTACAAAATTAATACTTTGAAAAATATATACAAGCAAATTAAATTCAGTAATATTTGATCAAGCAGATTTTATCCTAGAAATGTAGGTTGACTTAACATTAAAAAATCAACTAGCTAATCAATCATATTTTCAGACTAAAGGGGAAAAATGAAGATTTCAATTAGAGCAGAAGGAATACTTGCAAAATTCAATATCTTTTTATGATTAAAGACGGAAAAATAGGAACTCATTGCAAACTGGAAATTGGAGGATTTCCTCAAATTGATAAAAGTCATGTAAAGACACCTATACTTAGCATCATAATAAAAACTGAATTTTCCCTTCCAAATCTGAGGACAAAGCAAGAATATTTTCTTTCACCACTTCTATCAACAGTCAATACCAAAATAGAAAAAATGAGAAAATTTATTAAAGAAGTAAATGTCTTTATATTCACATGATAGGATGGTTAACATTGAAAATTCCATTAGGATCTATAAATGCCTAACAGAACCAATAAATGAAAACTTGCAGGTTACAATGTTGATATATCAAGACTTATATTTTCTGATACTGGTAGCTGATGACTTGAAAATAAATTTTCAAAAAGTTAAATTCTTAGTAGCACCAAAATAAAACCCTATAAAATGGAGTAAACTTACCGAAAATACTTCTAAGACCTTTATGCTGACAGAATTAAAAGCAACTACAATAGGGAGATAAATTACATCAATGCCTGGAAAACTCAATATAGTTTGACTACAATTATCCCTAAAATTGATTTTTAGATTCAATGAATTCCCTCTCAAAATCTCAGCAAAAAATTTTAAATACATCGTCAAACTGATAAAAATGATGTCAAATCACAAAGAGAATAACTAAGCAATTTTTAGAAAAGTATAAAGTTGGAATACTAAACATAGTTTTAAAAATATTTAAAGTTACAGTAATAATAAAAGTTTTATATTGCAGAAAGATAAAAATATGAATCAGTACACAGAATAGTGAATGTAGGGAAAAAATCTACATGTATATGATTAATTTATGACAAAATGGAAAAGATGAGTGAGAAAAGTCTTTTCAATAAATACTATTGCATCTCCATACGGGAACAAAAATGATTATGGATTCTTATCTCACATCAATACATAATGCTAACAAAATATTTTTATAGACCTACATAAAACCTAAAAGTATGAAAATTCTTATTTTATTTTATTATTTCATTAATTAAAATTTTTTCTTATATCACTGTAGCCATCATAGTTCCCCTCATCATATCACTGTGGACCACCACCATATTCCCTTGTGTTCACCCCTTCCCTGTTTTGTGCCCCCTCCTTTGCTGTACGCTTCAGTTCTCTGGTCAGCTTGCTACTTTTGATTGTTTCTTGACTTTTTGTTTGGTTTGTTACATTCCACATATGGTATGGAATTCCCATCTCATATTTATCTTTTTCCTCCTGATTCATTTCACCTAGAATAATAATCCCTAACTTCTAAGAAATGTATAAGAAAAAGTCTTGGTGCTCTCAGAGTAAGGTTTCTTAAGACTCCATAAACATAAACCACAAAAGAAGATGAGGAGGGGGGGCGCAGAAGATTGACTTTTTCCAAAATTGCAATCAAAATATACAAAGTCAATATTCACAACCCACATAAAAGACTTGTGTTCAGAATATATATGAATTCTTATTAATCAATAATGACAAGTAACCTACACTTAAAAATCAGAAAGAGATTAAAAAAAAAAAAAACCAAAGACTTGACAAGAAAATAATGTAAGTGCCCAGTAAGTACCTGGAAAGGTGGTTAACTTCATTTTTCATCAGGAAGATGAAATATAAAATTATCGTAAAGTTTTTAAAACCAGCAGAATGAAAATAAAAAGATTAATGATACCTAGTGCTGGTGAGAATGTCAAATAACTACAACTCCTATCACTGCTGGGGGAATGTGAATTATGCAACCACTTTGAAAATAGTTTGGCTATTTCTTGGAAAGGTAAATATATATGTCCCAAGCAATCACTCATTTCACTCTTAGATCCTTGCCAAAGAGAACTGAAAATACTTATCTATGCAAAATCTTAATACAAACTCACTGTAATTTTTTTGTAATTGTCCAAAACTAGAAGCAATCCATATGTCTGCTAATGCATAAAGGTATGAATATCCAAGTAACTATTCAACTACAGTCAAAAGAAATAAGCTATCAACACAGGCAACATCATTGATGACTATCAAAATCATCACATATCTATATTATCCCATTTATTTAGAATTCACAGTTTCAATAAGTAAATCATGGTTACTTAGAGATGGAAGTGGAGAGAGGAATAGTATGATGGGAACTTTTGGAAATGAGAGAAATACACATATCATGGAGTATCATGGTAGTTTCACACATGAATTTAAAATGTTAGTTTATTAATTTTTTTACATTTTTTATATTTATTTTTATTTTTCTTGTTGTTTGCTTACATAGCTCCTGTTTATAAGCATGGTCCTCCCCCCCACCACCACCACCACCCCTGGTCCCCCTTTTGGTCGCTTCAGTTCCTTTCTCATCAGTTGTTGGTTGATGATTGGCCCATTGGTCTCTTTTGGTTCTTTTCTGAAGCAGTGTCCTCCTGGGTGAAGTCTCACATTCCTGGGGGACTTCAGACCAGGTTGATCATATCTCCATGTATAACCTAGGGCAGGTGGCCTGCAGAGCATGTCAGTGAGCCTCCTGTCAGTCTGGTGTGAGGAGTGGCTCTCCCCATTTCTTCATTGTTGAATTTCTTGTGGTGGAGGAGACAGGACCCTTTTGATCTCTGGTTTTAGTGTCTCCTTGTTCTTATTGGTTGTCTCATTCATTCATTCCGTTGTTTGCCCCTTGGTGTTGCTTTTTTGGCCTTAAAGCTCTGGTAACTGACTTTGAGAAACCAATTCCTAGTCATTGGCCATAGGGGAGTTCCCCAGTGGGGCAGACCTCAACCGGAGGTTGATCTGGCTCACTCCTCTCTTGTGGTTCACAGTTCTCCATGGGCCACTGACACTTCTTTGTGGTTTTGCCCCCTCCACTCCCCACCCTCCCCCCATTGAGATGGAGAACTCCTTGCTCATCTTGAAAATGTTTCTGGGTATGGAGTTTAGTCCTAGCACCAGAAATGTTGTAGGTGTTACTCGGTGATATATCACAGTTTAATGTTCATCAGTTATAGGTTCAATAAATTTATAACAAAACAAAAGCTAAGGCATATTCTGGTGAATGAAAAAAAAAAAAACTTCTTGACTAAATTGTCTCCTCATTTTCTAAGAAGGTTAACTGCCTCTTTCATCTTATTTTCCATTTGTTTCCTATATTTTTTCCTTATTTATTTTTATCAAGCCATTTTTTCCCTTTCTAGTGGTTCTTGACAGAGTGGTAGTTTTGTGTATGTGGCAGGTGGTGATCTTGATCATAGGTAGATTTCATTACTGGTTGGCCCAGTAGAAGTCCAACTTTTTGTTTGGCAGAACTCCTAACTCTCAGTTTCTTTTGGCCATTTCCCTTGGGGTTACACATTTTGCTAGAGAGGGATCCTCTAGTCTCTTGCTCTGGATCTATAAGCTTGGCTGCCAGCTTTCTGGTATACAGTTGGAAGATCTTATCATGCAGTATGCAGTTGTTCCTTCCTACTTCACTGACACTCTGGGTTCTGTCTGTAACCCCCCCCCCAAATCCTGAGTCCTTCAGACTACATACCCCAAGGTAGGATCCCTAACTTGGCTGTGATGGGGAAGGAAAGAGGAGATGGCTTTTGCTGACTCTGTTTTCTCATTTTCAGCTTTACTCCCATCCCAGCCTTTACAAAAGCTTGGCTCTTTAATTCTGCAACCTTCCCAAGGTTCTCTAGCTCAAAGTAGCTGCTCTCAGTACACAGACTGCTTTCTCTGTTCCCAGTTAGTTACCATTTCATCTGTTTTCTGTTTTCCAAAAATGTATCTTCTCTTGTGTTATTGTTTCTCCTCCTGGTTTTATTGTACTGGGTTTACAAATAATATATTCTTTCACTATCAGGGAAGTGAGTTTTTGAGACAGACATGTGTATAATTGTTTTCTATTAAAAATGTCAGGAAAAACATGCTAATTGTGTTTCAATATGCAAACACAAAGGCTATTGTAGGTGATGAATCGATGCAACTTCCACGAAAGCTACCATGTGCCTGGTGGGGTCTAGGAAACTCTAAGATTTGTCTCCATGCAAAGGGCACACTGAGACTCACTGAGGCTGCCACCCAGGCCATTTTTTAAAGAATTTCTCACACTGACAACACCTCATCCTGTTTTAGTGTTTTCTTAGAGTTTCCCAGGCCCTTTTCCATGTTCTGTGGGTTGGTTCTGGACATTTGTTTTTAATGTGGAAAGGTGAGTCCTTTAGAGACAGAGGGAATAAATAATCTATAGAATAGTGTTCCATATTGAACAAGCTACAAATGGAATTGAGAACATTTGTGGGAAGAAGAGTAAAATACTCCAGAGAACATTTTGAAACGCAGCAGGGTCTACGGCCATACCACCCTGAATGCACCCGATCTCGTCTTTGAAACGCAGTAGGAAAAGTTGCTCTTTCTGTATTTCCAATTTGCCCCAAACAAGGCATTTATGTTATATAGATAGATAGCTAGACAGATAGACATACATACATACATACATACATACATACATACATATGTATATATATGGAACCTTTTTCTTTATTTTCAAAATAATCTGGCAATGTCAGTTTATACCATCATACTACATTATGGCAAGGAGATGAAGCCACTGAGTGATTAAACTACTTCCCCAACATCATGTAACAAGTTGTGGCACAAATGGGATTGGAAATCTTATCTATGAGATTTTAGCTTGTTTTTTCACTTGTGAGTCACATTAAAAAAGAGAGAGACTTGATTATGGGTTCTCATAATTTCATTTTCAAGGAATATGACATGGATGAAACAGAGGCATAATGACTCAAGATCAGGCTCTCCTCATCTATAGATACATTGTTCTGATGAAGCAATTCAGACAACAGAGATATCTGGTTGATCCTTACCTTCCAGGAACCAGGTAGGTGGGACCTACCAGCTTGTTCTCAATGAATAATTACTGCATGTATGCCCAGAAGAAAAGGGAAACCCTGGCCCTGGAGCCCCAAACTCAGGAAGGGCCCACCTCCTCCAGGAGCCAGGTCAAGCAGACACATGCTGCATTGAAGACACATCACAGGAATAGTCACTGAGAGGGAGATAACACCCCACTCCCACCCCTACCCCCACCCCCACCACTGTCCTTAACATTGACCAGGCTCTTGGCTCTTGCCCATCATTGGCTCAATTGCTTTTGTTTCCCTTGCCATTGGAGTTCAGTCTCCAAATATGTCCCTGAGGTTAGTGTCATTGAGTGTGTTTCCAAAGTTTTTCTTCATTCAGATATCAGTTTCACTAGTTAGCTTGAAATTATGGTGGAGGAGATACTAGTGATGGTCCCCACTCAACCCCCTTAGAGACAAGAAAGGACCCTGAGGCCCAGTGGTATTACAAGAGAGTTTGGACCACACCCTAAGATAATGGCAGAGCAAGGCTCAGAATCCAGGCCAATTGGGTCCAAATCCTGTGCTTTAGTTCAATATTCCAGAGGGAAACATCCAGGCAATAATTTCATTGCTTTCTAATCTTTTGTTCTTCTTTCATTTTCTTTATTCTTTCACTGTAATGAAAATTATTATATTATTTTGAGAGACTTTGGGACTGTATAAGGAAACTTGACCAAGGGAGTTTTACTGTTTTTCACATAAACTAGGAGAAGGATTTGCTATTTCTTTTTTCTTTCTAATCTTTTTTTTTTTTTTTAAGAGACTAGATCTTGCTATGTTGCCCAGGGAACTGCAGACTCTTGTTGCCCGAAGTACTCCAGACTCAAGTGATCCCCAGTCTCAGCCTCCCAGGTAGCTGGGATTATAGGCACATACTACCACACCCAGCTATTTTTTTTGAGACTAGGTCTCCCTATGTTGCCTTGGGCAGGTCTTGAACTACCACCGACTGGACTCAAGCCATTCCCAGTCTTAACCTCCCGGCTGATACTGAGATTAAAGGCACTAATCTATGTTGAGTCAATGTTCTCTTTTTTGTTATAAAATTATACTTATTCAGGTAACACTCATTTCCAACAATTATATATGCTTGAAGGATTTAATTCACCCCTTTTCAAACAGATAGGATCATACTACAATAACTTAGTGAATTGCTAGAAAAAAGGGAAAAAATAAATACAGAAATTTCACACAAAATCACTTGTCTTATTTTCACAGTTCTTAAATGGTTTCAATTTAATTTTAAATTAAAATTTTCATTTCTGTATTTACCACAGATCACTAAACAACATCTCCAAGACCTATACTAGTCAGAGGATTCTACTTTGAGGAGCACCAGTTTAGGGTGTGTGATGGCAGCAGATAAATTGATTTTATGACTAGTTTCACTGATTATTTCAAATTAACCCATTTCTTCCATTAAAGTAGTTGGATAAGTGATAATCCAAAACATTTTACCACCTTTTAAATTGGGGTGCATCATGCTAGCATAAATAAGCCAGAAAGAAAAAGAGAAATACCAGATGGTCTCACTTATATGAGGGATATAGGGAAAATCAACAAAAGGACAAGGAAAAATTAAAACTAACAAAACTGAAAACAGAACTATAGCATAAAGCAAGGTAGGGAAAGGGTTGGAAGGAGAAATCAGTAGAGGGATGAGCACAAGGGATCAAGATAACAGTTTTATGGGTGACAAGGTGGTGGGAGAACCGCATGTAGACAATGTAATTTATTTATATATAATTAATAATACATAAAATTGGAGTGCTTTTTCTGGAAAGCTTTTTAATAATAAGTATCAAATAACTACAGGTCTATGAAACTAACCTAAGGAAATAATATCACTTTTTTTCAGGTTTATTGAAAATAGCCAAAGATTGGAAGCAGCAGAATGTCCCTAAATGGAATTGTGGAGCAACATACACTCCTCACTGTCCCAGAGAAGCTTCTGGTATATGCCAGACTAGGTCAGGTTCCCCTAGTTTCCTTTAAGGCACTTATGATTGAATAAACATCTATGTAATTATTTGGTGAATTTTTTTGGGAAGTAAAAATACATTTTTATTGGGATGGGAAGTTGTCAATTTAGCAGCAAATGAAGAATTATTTGGGAAACTCCCTGTATGTACAGATACATAAGGCCTCCATCACATAATATGATGACTGCTAATATTAGATCCTGTTTCTATTGTTTCCATCAATGTATCTTCAGCACTTATGACAGTTTCTGATAATAGCTGCTCAATAAACGTTTCTTAAATGAATGAACTCTGATGGCTTGGAGAGATTAGGATGCCAAATTATATTAACAACACAACAAAAAGCACATTTAAGCTACTTAAGATACCTTAGTGAGCCCTTAAGAACTATTTTATGTTGTTTAGCAAGAGCTTGTTGGGATAGCATCAGGAAGAGTAAAGATCAGCATTATCTGACACTTGTAAAAAATATTAGAGTCAGCAATTGCTTTTTTAAGATATGTTTGAAGCAAGGAGAAAAGCAAAGGACATTGTTTGGCTGAGTTTACAAAGGCCCAGGGAGAACTGTCTCCCAAATTTCAAAGCTGGTGTAGTAATAATGGAGGTAAGAGAGAAAGCACAGAGGCCTTGTTTGGGAGAGGGCCCCACGGTGCCTTTGCTTCTGCCTAGATGGCTGGCAGGGTTGGGTAGGCATCTTCCCTAGGATTTTGGGCTGCAAGAGGGCTGCCTTTAGCTCCTTTGGTGTTTGGGAGCAACGCAGCACCATGATGGGTGCTGTGTGTGTGTATGTGTGTGTTGGTATCCCTCTCTGGTCCACTCCCATTTCTATCAGATCCCACTAGGACACAGAAGAAGAGAGAAAAACAAACCAAGGCCTTAGGTATGATCATCACCTGGGTCGGTCCAAACTTACCAAGATCAGAACATGAGACAAGACTGAGGGACTAGACACAGAAATGAACTGGCAAAGAGCTTCACCGATAATGTTCAGGGGGCTAAAGAACCAAGTCCCCAATCCAGAGATGCCACCAACATGAGCGAAGTACACCCTTCTTTCATGTTGGGGGAGGAAAGATGCAGAGAAGAGGCAGTGGCCCCACAGTAGAACTGCAAACCACAAGAGCAGAGAAGTGCTGCACAACCTCCTGCTGGAGTCTACCTCCACCAGGGAAGTACTCTGCTGCCATTGACTGAGACTTGGGACCCCAACACCAGAGGCCAGAACTATAACGCTTGGAAGCAGCACCATCAGACAAACACCAGAAAGGTGGAGGCAGCTAACATGAATGAGGAGGCATGAATCTCAGGGACCACATGGATATGGAGAAAAGGAGACTGTCAACTTTACCACAGAAAATTCCACAATAAAGCAGCCTGGACAACAATGCCACACACCTGCCCTACAAGAGGTCCCAGTTGAGCTTGAACTGGCTACCTGCCTCAAAATTGCCCTCAGAAATTTAAGTAGCATAGACTACCAAGTCCCAGGCACTCAGGTCCTCACCCAGGAAAAGGACATTTATCAGAAAAGGAAGAAACCATTGGGCCAAACTTCGACCAGCAACTTTATCGACCAACAACTGGAAAAGAGAGGGGAATTGGAGTGACCAGAGAGAAGATGGAGGGGAAAAGAGAGTAGGGAGGGCTATATATCAGGGGATCAATAATTATACAAATATTACCAAAGCTGTAAGAAAATAATAAAAATAAAAATTTATAAAGATAAGAGATAGAGAGAGAGAGAAAGCAAGCAGGAGTGCCCAGTAACTCTTTTACTCCTGCTGTATGACAGAGAACCTGGTATTTAAGTTTAGAGGGTAAAACAAGCAACACAAAGAAGGAAGTGTAGTTCCAGAGAGGTGAAACTATGGAGACAGGACCCAGTTACCTCATGGCCTCAAGAATCCAGGTGTGTGTGTATGTGTGTGTGTGTGTGTGTGTGTGTGGGTGGGTGTGTGGGTGTGTATGTTTGTGTGTGTGTGTGTAGTTAATCTCAGTTTTAGAATTTGGATTCCTTACGGCCCTAAAGGAACTTTCTTATCTTTGAGATTACAAGCAGAAAAAATAACACAAGAATGAAAATACAAAGAGATTATCTGAGAAAGTAATCTTTGCTCTTTATTGCTACAGAAAACCATGAATTTTAGTTATAAGTAAATACATAGGAAAGGTCAATATAAGGGGGAAACTATCTAATCTGTTACTGGTACCATTTAACATGTTCCTGCTGCCTTGTATGTCTCAGATGCTCTAAGACCTGACAAAATTGAGGGAGATGGATGCCGGTGAGCTGTTCATCCAAAGACCTCTGCTATCCCTGCTAACTCCAGGATGCCTACCACAAAGTCACTACTGACCCCAAAACCAGTGATTTGAGTGTTTCATTGCACATGTTTTCATTTGTAGAATGCTTTATAGGAAAGCACTCACACTTTTTACAAAACCCTGTGTGCTGCTGAAAGAGGCTGCAGACAACTCATTTTTTAAAAAAATGGTAATAGATGATGACTCATGAATCAAAGTCTGTAAAGGTTTCTCTGAAAACAAACTGGACAATGTGCTTTAACTTTTGCTGTCCCAATGCTAGTCTGACTAAAAAGCTCAGGAGACAGACTAGAACACAGTCCAGATTCCCTTTCAATTCTTTCTTTCACCTTGCTTATCTTCTAGTTTTCCTAATTATAGATAATCAATCATCCAATTGGCTCTGGAATTGCATCACTAATGGTCAGGAAAGATAGTATTGTAGTATTGGCTGAGTTTACAAAGGCCCGGGGAGAACTGTCTCCCCAACTTCAAAGGACTTACCATTCAAACACCCTGAAGATAGTGTGCAGTTTAGGCTAAAGAGAGTGAACAGCTGGAGATAAGATACACAATCTCAGAACCTTCCTTGGAAACTGTGAAAATGCTATCAGGATCATCTCCTAAAAATGCAATTTACTCTGGAAGTCTAATCAGTCATTTGGCAAACATTTCCCTGGACAGATAAGAAACTAGGTTGGGGGTGGGAGGAAATGAGAAGGGGATACAAAAGCAGGATAATTAATTAATTACTGGTATTGATCTCTCATATCAAACCAACATAACTCTCTTCTACTCTTCAAAAAATATTAACACTTGCAACATAGGTAGCAAAATAGTTCAAACAGTGAACAGGTAAATTATGGACATAAGGAAATCAAGTTATTCAGATGGAATGCAAGTCTGCTTTTTACCTACTTTATCTGGTCTACATTCCAAGATACCTTAGAAAGGTTAGTAAACAAACAATCGTGTCAGAAATCAAGTATATCTCAGAGAAAGCACAGCCTGAGCTCTCAAGGTCCTCTTCCACATGAGCCCCAGATTTACTAAATATTCATGACTTTATCCATTTGCTTCACATTAATGAACATCTGTTCTATGTTAAATTACTCATACTTTTTATAAATCAGCCATTTTGACCTACTGAAAACTCCCATATGGAATATCTCTTTACCCACCATTAGGCCCTTTATCCAATTATGGCAAAAGGTTACAGTATGACTGGCCCAATTCCTAACACCTGGAACCTACCGTATAGCCAGGGAATCTTCTGACGCTCAACACTGTTGGAATATTTAACAATGATGGATGATCAGGAAGCCTACCTACGGGGAGTGGGGGAGGAGGGGGGAATGGTTGGCAGGGGAGCATTCTTTCACTCTTTGCCATACCCATGGCTTCAAATGGAAAATAGTAAGATTTCCAAAGTGCTGCCCTAGATGTAGTAAGTACAACATGAGGACCTGAAATCCAGGGACTTGCAATTTCTCAAATCTGCTTTTAATGGAAATGCTTCACCAGCCACGGCACCCACTCTTCTGTCATGTTTTATTCTAGTCATCATACACTTGATGTCTTACAGGCATTTTCCTTACTGCCGCTCTAGATTTTCAATTATTATTATAGTAAAAATTCTTTAATATGGCACCACCACTTCTCTACTTGTGAATTTTCCAAAGGGGTTTAATTAATCCATTTTCGTGTTTTCCAGGCAACAAGTACTATAGAGTAGATCTGAACAAATCTTCTCCTAGTAGGGAACTATAAGTGAAAACACGGCAGACCAGAGAGGTGAGGTGTTTCGCCTCAGAGCACACAGCTTTTTGGAGGCAGAGAAGGTTCTAAGTTAGTCCTCCAGAACCCTGTGCAGATTCTTTACATTTCTAGTATTTTATACCTTCTCATCTATTGTTGGAACTACATTCATGTATACATAACTTTTATCTCCAAATATTTTATAAATGAGTCATTTTGATGCCGTAGTTAAGATATTTTTCTCACAAATTTGAATACTGAACATTTACATTTGTATCTGAATTCAAGATTATTTGGAAATTGACTTCCTTTAATAGTCAGTCAACCCACTAGACTGATCTTCAGAGAGAAACAGAAAGTACAGAGACCACCCTCTTCTGCAGCCAGTCTCCTCCCCGCCAGGAATAGCATAGCCAAAGCCCTCGCATAGCAACTCAGCACAGAGGAGCCATGGCCCAGGTGGGCCAAAGGGAGCAGTTGGAACTCCTGCCTAAAACCAGCTCACACTCACGGAAGGCGGAAGTCCATGAGAGTGAGGCTGCAGACGAGTTAAGAGAGTGGCAACTAGGCCGGGCACGGTGGCTCGTGCTTGTAAGCTTCAGCCTAGGAAGCGGCCGGGGCTAGGGATGGTGGTTCGAGTCCCACCTGGGGCCCATAGCGAGCCCTAGTTCCAAAAAAAATAGCTGGGCGTGGTGGTGCGCGCATGTAATCCCAGCTACCTGGGAAGCTGAGGGTGGGGATTGCTTGAGTCTGTGGTACCCCGGGCAACGAGAGCCTGCGGTTCCACGGGCAAAAATAGCAAGACCTAGTCTCAAAAAAAAAAAAAAAAAAAAAAAAAAAAGAGAGAGTGGCGACTCTGGTGGGAAGTGGAGAATTCTCCAGTATCCTGAGGCAGGTGATCTGAGACATGCAGTCAGGAGTGAGACAGTGAAGGGAGAACAGAGCAAACTGCTTGTTTCAAGGCAGGCAAGAGGCTGGACATTTATGACAGTTCTTGGGCATAGTTGGTGCTTAATAAATGCTCAGAAGCTCAGGGGGTGGGGTTTCCCGGAGCATATCCCATGAATTTAGAGCCCCTCCACTCCACTCCCCACCCCAACTAAGCATCAATGAGTCCTGTGCCTGAAATCAGGGATCTTGTCTGTCATGCTCACAGCAGGTCTTGAGGTATTCGTGCAAGCATGACAGGTACGGGAATTCAAGTCAGAGAGTTCAGAAGCTAAGATGAAGAAAAAAGCCTGGCTCAGCACACAAATGGCACACACTGACTGAGTCAGGACCCCTGGGGAAACAGCGACTCCTTCTCCTGGAGTCAGAAAAATGGGAGGCCCAAAGGCAGGATGGAGAGAGCAAGAGGAGAGACTGGAGAAGGCGATAAAAGGATAGTTTTTGTTTTTATTAAGTTTCCATGATATCTATCTCCCCTTATCTTCCACCTACATCCCAAGATTCTTGATAAAGAAGCTTTTGACAAAAAATTGTAGGCTGTTGGTAAGTGTAACACATTAATTGTGCATTGTTTTATATCAGGTTAGGTCCAGGCCTTATCTAGGAATGACTGATGTAATCTGCAATGAAATATTCCCACAGGATGATGAGTCAGCAGAAATAAACATCCATGCAGAACCCCTAAACCTAAAGGCACTGTGAAGAAATTTCCCCCACCCTGGACCCTACTTCACATGTCCTTCCCCTGGCCTAGCCTAATTTCTGCTCTTCCAGAAAGTGACTGGTAGATGAGGCCTGAGACCTTCTTCCAAATTGTATTCCCTGAAGGTTAGGCCTCATCCATCCTGCATTTCACTTGCCCATCTTCACACCGACCTGGTTCTGAAAAAGAAGCAGATCCTCCCTAATGATGGAAGCTCAGATTCCTTGCCAGGTTCCCTCAGATTCCCTCTTCCTGTCATACCAGGATTCCCAAAAACTTGCTTTTCCTCTAACTCCCTCATATCCTGTGACTCTAAATTTACCAGTTTTTGAAATAGTTTCTCTGTGCTGTATTCCCTGCTCCTGGACTTCAGCCTAAAATCACCTGACCCTATTTAGCAAAGTTAAATGACTCATCCAAGATGACACAGATTGAGAGGTAAAACTCAGAGGTATGAATGAGGGTACAGATACAGGTCAACAACTCAGTTGATAAGTCTACAGTTGAGAAAATTTTAACTATGTTGTAAATACAAATATTTATAAAACTTTTCAAATATATTGTATAAAGTCAAGAAGTTTATGGGTTTAAAAAACCCCAGCTCAGGATATTACAATTGAAAGATGCATAACAATGCTTTAGAAAGTACTTCTTTGGAGACTGGTCTTCTGAGCTCACACTGTGATCTACCAGAAAGTAATGTTTTAGGGATGTGAATTAGCGTGCCTGAACAAAATAGTTCCAAAATTAAGATAGCGTAGAGTGCATATTCCAAACCACCATGCCCCTTGGTTTTTCCAATGCACTTAAAAGTATATTTTTCAAGTTCTAAAAAGTCATATATGAAAGAAAACCACTAAATTTAATTTAACCTAATCTTTTCAAAATTTACTTAACCTAATCTTTTCAAAAATGGACCTCTGCCCCATTTTTCTAAAGAATATTTATGTGTTCTGAGAAAACAGTCTGGAAAATTCCGATCCAGATTAGTTAGTAGGCTTATTTGACTCAAGAGTTTTCATATTTGTTAGTTAGAATGAATGAAGCTACTAGTTTTATCCAGTTTACTGTGTCACTAGATTGTATGATCTAAGACCTGAATGACATCATTCTTATTCAGTTATTTTTATTAGTTTTTAATTTTCATGACTTAATGAAAGGATTGGAGAGTAGTTACATTACTTCAAAAAGTATTCATGTGAAATCCTTCCACCAGTTCCAGAGGATTCTGGATTTCAGAGAGGAAACTGTAACCACTCAAGATCTGGTTTCCAAAAACTTCTTTCTGGGGGAATGACGAACCTCATGGACTATGACATATGTGCTGGAATAGACCCTAGAAGTTGCCATCAGTGGCGTCAACTCATAGCGTCAGGGTTGTTGGTAGCTGCCAAGACCGCAAGCAACACAAGATGGAGCTGGGATTAGAACCGGGATCTTTTGATGCTTTAGCACTGGAGTTAACTGCTTTTCTAAGAATAAGGAGCTCAGCCTTCTCCATCCCAAAAACACAATGAAAAGATGAGAGGGAAACATGCCAACATGTGAGCAGGCCTTGACATAAAGGTGATATTTTGGCCTTAAATCTATGTTCTGTATTAACCAAAATGTTCAATTGTATGCAAGGAGAAAACAGTCTAAAAACATGAAAAAAGAAAAAGCAGAAAGTATCATCTACATGGCTCTGATGTGTTGATCAAAACAAGCAGAACTAATGAAATGCTGTGGCATTTGCCTGTGCCAGGGAAGCATTAGCCTGTGAACAAGGATGACTCACTGAGGCTGTGTGGAGACCTCCCTGCTGGCAGCTGGCAGGGCCCTGGCTCTCGGTGGTAGGCTTCATGCTGCTGTGGCTCCATCCACACACTGGCAGGGAGCAGAGCCCTGCTTCAGTGCATTGGTAATTTCCTCTTAAAACTGTTGTCTCAAGACTGCCTTTGACTGACTCCTCTAAACCCAACCTAACTGAACATACAAGCTTAAGTGGAAAAAAATCTCTTCGTTTTATCTCTCTGTAGGTATCCAATGGCCTCCCACCTCTCCTCCCTTCACTGTGTCTGAAAACAATATCTTTTAGAGATTTTAATTTTCTAAGAAAGTGGAAAAATAGACACAGGTGTGTGCATGAGCATGTGCTTGTGTTTGTATTGTCACCCCTCCGAACTGCTATAATGAAAATAGCACAGATTGGATGCCTTAAAAACAACAAACATTATTTCTCATGATTCTAGAAACTTGGAAGTCCAAGATGATGGCTCTGATGGCTTTGGTGTCTACTGGAAGTCCACTTTTTAAATAACTGACCTTTTGCTATGATCTGACATGGTGGAAGGGGCCAGAGAGCTCTCCTGGGTCTCTTTCATAAGGGTGCTTGTCCTACTCACTAGGGTTCTACCCTCATATCCTAAGCACCTCCCAGAGGCCCAACCTCCTAGTATCACATTAGGAATCAGCTTTCAACAATTCATTTGCAGGGAACACAAGATTTTCCATAGTGATATACATGCATGCTTTTGCATCTGACTCAGACTCTTCAATTCAAAATGGAATGATTTGTTAATTCAATCAAATAGCATGCATTCAATCACTCTACCAAAGTTTTCCAAAAATTGTAAGCCCACTATTATCTGAAAATGTTCTGAATATTTAGACTATTATTATCATTCTTCTTAAAAGTAGTAGCTGAGGTCTGTCCACACATGTCCATCATTCCCTTCAATATTTTTCATTTTTTACTTTCTTCTTACTAACATTAACACAATGCCTTATTTCATGCCTTGCCATTTCCGGGTTGTCATTGCTCTTCCTTTGGGAGTCACTCCAGCTGATGCCTTTCAGGAACCCAGGGTATGCCTGTCACATTCTCCCTTATTTAAGGCCAGTAGCTTCCTCTGGGCTTTGCATCCATATCATTTCTCCCCACATGGGCTCTGATTCATTAATCACCTTAATTGGCCTCTATATCTTTAATTTTCCTCTTTTCACCAGCTTTTTCCTTCTCATTCCATAGGCTTGTTTAGTTCTCATTCATCTTAAAGAAAATAACTTCCTACCAACCATACAGGGTTTTCTGGCTATTGCTTCATTCATCTCTCTTGTTCCCTTGCTTGTTCCTACCCACCTTCATTCCCTTTTCATCAGGTTTCTCAGGTGGCTAACCTGTACTTTGTTTTCTCAACTCATATTCTCTTCTCCCCGTGAGCATCGTGTCTCCCACGTGTCAGACCACTAAGAAGTGTCAGTTAAGCTCATCTGTGACTTGGCCTAGTCTTCTCATTGTGCCAGACACCGGTCTTGCCTTTACCCCAAACTTGCTCAGGCTTTAAGATACTCTCCTTATACCTAAGTTACAGGCTCTGTATTCAATCTGTTCTCATTCCCCACTGTTTTATCTCAGTCTCTGTCTTAGTCTGGGAATATTAGAAACTTCAACATTACAGTTTCTAATGTTTCATTCTCGAGTTTCATTCAGATCCACTTCCCCTTTTACTCTGCAGTCTCTCCCTAGATTAAAAACCACTTTCATGGCCATAAAGATGGTGGTCTTTGTGCTGCAGGCCTCTAAACCTGTTCTCTTCAATTTAAAATAAGCCTCCCACTGTTGAGTTGCTGGCTCATATCCCAAATACATGCTGGATATTTTCATCTTGATATCTACATCAAAATCAATATGCCCTAAATCAATTCATTGTGCTCTCACAACTTATAACTTCTACTACTCCCCATGTTCGATGGGGAACCATCACTAGAGTGAACAACCACATCTATTTGCTTTGCATAGAAGGGGTTTCCAGGAAGTAGGGTTCTCAAATCTTAATAGAACAGTTCTGGGTAAACACGCATGGTCACCCAACTTCCACCTACTCATCATTGCCTACAGTCTGGGATCACCTTTGACTCTGTCCCCTTTATTCCTGTTTTCAATCTCTATGTTCTTCTAATTTAACTCTCTAAACTGATTATCAAATTCCTGCTCTCATCTTAGCCCAGCTTGTGCCCTGATTATTTCTTGCTTGTTTTACCATGCTGGTTTTCTAAAACATCTTGTTGTAAGTACTCTTCCCTTTTATTCATGTATCAGCTGAGTACTTCTCAACTGCAAATATCACCATATTTAGACCCTGATGAAAACATCCCTTACCCTCCACCCCCTATGTTAATATGGAAAAGTCCCTCCATTCCCAGTTTCTCTTTTTTTTTCACTTATTCAACTCTACTCACATGTCTCCCTGGTTACATACACAGTGCTACTGCTCAGGTTTTGATGTGATCTTTTCTGGGCATGTCTTTATCTATCTTACCCACCTTCTTCTTCTGGTAGGCTCCCAATATTCATCCAGGATTCAACTCTTGCAGTGTTGTTGCTTCTGGGTCACCTCCTGGGATGTGCACATTCCCCAGCAATCCACTATCCCTCTGCAGATGGAGCCCACACCCATGGTGCATTCAGGTAATCTGCTTGCAGTTCAGTGTTTCTTCCCCTGTGGGCTGTGAACCTCTCAGGAACAACAGAGTCTCCCCATCTTGTTGGCCACTGCACCAAGGAGAATGTTTGGCACAGGTGGAACTTAAACACCCTTGGAACTTATCAGTGGGTGTATAACTGATGCCCAACCAGTGAGATCCACTCTATAATCGATAAATTAACTTGGTCCATATGATGACTTAAAAAAATTAAAAAGTACAAAAAAGCACCAATGTCTAAAAATCAAGAGGTCCATGTAAAATTCTAAAATTCTGGAATCTCTTGATAAGTCTAAATTTCAGAAACAATGAGTTTAGTTTTTCTGTAGTTACTGTTCTTTTTTTTTAATTTATTTTTATATTTTTAATGACTTAAAAAAATTTTGTGGGAAGAATACAAGTTACATAGATAGGTATACATAGTATAATACCATAAGTACAAAATTCTAACCATGCAAAATAATATATTATTTATGTATGTGTGATTTAAAAGTTTCAAATACCACTGACATGGCAAACATCAGATCCAGTGTACTAATTATTATTTCTGGGAATATATAATGGGGAATAGGATAGAAGAGATATCCACAGAGAATGTCAACTATCTCTGTGATGGTTGTTCTTTTTCTTTTCTTAATTTAAATTTGTTTAAAACTTGCATATATGTGTATTTTTATTTATATTACATTAATGCATTATTGTGTACCACGGGCTTTCCCGCTTCACTAACACCTATTAACCATCCTGATTTTTTGTGCTCTTCACCTCCCCCACCTTCTTCCCCCTCCTCCTCTCTTGCTCCATTGTTCAGTCCCATTGGTTGTTTTTCTTTTTTCTTGTTCGTTTGTTTTTCCCTATATCCATTATATAAGTGAGACCATCCTGTATTTCTTTTTTTCTTTTTGACTTATTTCTGCTAATATGAATCTTTCTAGTTCCATCCATGATGCTGCGAATGACATGTTTGTCCTCCTTGATTGATGCGTAGTATTCCATCTTGTATATGTACCTCATTTTTTTTTAGCCAATCATCTGTTTTGGAGCATTTGGTTTGTTTTCAAGTCTTGGCAATTGTAAACAGAGCTGCAATGAACATGTGCATACAGGTATCCTTTTGAATGAATGTTTTCATGTCCTCTGGGTAGATTCCCAGTAGTGGGATTGCTGGGTTGAATGGTAATTCCACTTTAAATTGTTTAAGGGTCCTCCATACAGTCTTCCATAGTGACTGGACCAGTTTGTACTCCCATCAGCAGTGTAAGAGAGTTCCTTTTTCTCCACATCCATGCCAACATTTGTTGTTGTCCATTTTATTTATATGGGCCATTCTTACTGGTGTAAGATGGTATCTCACTGTGGTTTTAATTTGCATTTCCCTGATTTTTAGTGATGTGGAGCATTTTTCATATGCCTATTAGCCATCTGTATCTCCTCTTTGGTGAAGTGTCTTTTTAGTTCTCCCCATTTTTTGACTGGGTTTATTGTTTTGTTTTTGTTGAGTTGTAGGAACTCTTTGTGATCTTTATTATCAGACCCTTGTCACTTTTCTGGAGGGCAAAAATTTTCTCCCAGTTGGTTGGGTTTCTTTTTGTTTTGTTTATTGTCTCTTTTGCTGAACAGAAACTTTTTAGTTTGATATAGATAGTCCCAGCTGTTTATGTTTTCCTTCATTTTTTTGCTGGCCATAGTTGTTGCCCAAAATGGATTTCTGAGGTGAAATTCATGAAGGGTTTTGCCCAGGTTTTCTTCTATGTATTTTATGGCTGCAGGTCTCACTTCCAGGTCTTTTATCCATTTTGAGTTAATTTTTGTACAGGGTGTGAGGGGTTGTCCTGGTCAATTTTTTAACATGTTTTGATCCAGTTTTCCCAGCACCATTTACTGAAGGGGCTATCCTTGTTCCAGAGTATGGTTTTTTCCCCTTTGTCCAAGATTAGTTGACCATACGTGTGTAGTTTTATTTCTGGGTATTCGATTCTGATTCATTGGTCTGTTTGTCTGTTTTTGTACCAGTACCATGCTGTTTTAAGTATTATGGCTTTGTTGTACAGTTTGAAGTCTGGACTAGTAATACCTCCATTCTCTCCTCTGTTTGTTAAAAGGGTCTTGGTTATTCAGGGTCTTTTGTTGTTCCATGCGAATTTCAGTAATTTTTGTTCTATCTCCTTAAAATATGTCATTGGAATCTTTATGGGAATTGCATTGAATCTGTAGATTGCCTCTTTGGTAGTATGGCCATTTTTGATAGTGTTGATTTTTCTGATCCATGAACAGGGAATGTCTTTCCATTTTTTAGCATCATCTTCTATTTCTTTTAAGAATGTTTTATAATTTTCTTTGTATAGGTCTTTTATGTCTTTTGTTAGGTTTATTCCCAAGTACTTGATTTTCTTTGGTGCAATGGTAAATGAGGTAATTTTTAAAAAATTTCTTCTTCTTCTGATTGATTTTTGCATATATGAATGCTGTTGATTTTTGTATCCAGCTATCTGTGGTTACTGTTCTTGTGAGGAAGGGCATTAGCTCACCTAGTTTTCACAGCTGACTATCAGTCTCCATGCTGCGGGGAATTTGGTTACTCCATGGAAGGGTTCCTTATTTATTTTCTGTACCCAAAGAGATGTTTGAAGGATTCTTTTGTTTGGACTTTATTCTGTCACAGACTGTTCAAAGCAGGTAAGTACTTGCTTTCTCTCAAAGAATAGGGAAATGATGAGAGACTACCTTGGTGGTCCTAGAGTGTTTGGGATGAACAAGAAGTCCACACTGGTCAATTGTCTTTCTTTGTTCTTCCCATCTCGCGTTAAAATCACTGTACTATGACTCCCATTTCAATTTTTGAAACTCAAAGAAATTTATCTCAAAATTTCTCCTGTAACTTCTCCCTAGAGAACTAGCTATAAGAGATAATGGTAATGACATTATCATCTTCAGACCAGCATTTCTACCATTGCCATCCCATTTAATTCTCCTCTCCATTCTGGGACAATAAGTCACAGGCTCTTGACTAGAGAGATTCAATTTTGTAAGGATATTGAAGTTTCACCACAGGTATAATTGTTTTCACACAAAAGAGACAACAATCACAGGCACAAAGACATCTCAAGAGGTTTCAAAGTCTCAACTGTTAACAGCTTTGTGAATTTTAATGGTTCAGAAGAAGTTTATTTTTCACCACAGCCCATATGGAAATCACTGCTATCAGGAATAGCTTAAATCCCCAGATAAAGCAAAACAGGTTTCCAGGCAGAGGAAATCAGGACTGGACATACTAGGGCCACCATCTGTTCTTCCGTGCTGACCTAAAATCAGAGAGCTCCCAGGAGACCTAGGGGATCATCCAGCTGTGGGGTTATGTTTTACTTGGCTTGAATTCAGTCAGGATTCCTGACTTGCAGGCACTGACAGTCACCCTATAAGTATTTGTTCTATCAGTCACCTCTCTACATGTTTTTTATGTTGCATTCATATTATTAATAACAGTTAATTCAAATTAATTCAATTATGAGTGACTGATGACTTTACTGGGATCACTGAAAATACTACCAAGTACACTCAAGTTAGGATTTCAGATCAGGGCTCTAAAGCCTCCCTCTATTTCAGCTGAACTGCTCTGGAACAGTGGGCCAACTATTTCTTTGTGGCTTTGGAACTGTCCTCTAACAGCATTGACAGACAGGCGAAGATAAGGCTTAGCCTGATAATCCCATAAACTGTGAGGGAAAAATTCATTGTGTTCTGAAATCCCTTTTTCATTGGGTAGACTCTCAAGATCAGCAGCAGATCCTGCATGTCCTTTTGTAGAACTGCCCTGAAGACTGACTTTTGTATTTCTCCCCAAGAACCTCCCAGCGAAGAATGGCTGAATGCCAGAAGCTGAGTGCCACAGGGGAGACTCACCCTTCCCACCATCCTTCCTCCTTGTCAAGAACACTCTGGGAAACTCCCTCTGAAGTTATGCATATCTCCTCGGACTGTGACCCTGCCTGTGCGTGATGGAGGCTGCCAGCAGCTGGGCATAGTGACGGAGGGGACTGACATCTGTTCTATAAGGATGGCAGGGATGAAACTTCATTTCCACTCCACTTAAGAGACGACTGCTGGAACTATTATCAGTAGGAGGCATTTCAAGGGTAGACAGAATACACAGCTTGCCTACCCTTGTCCCATTCACCTGGCACTTGGGAGGAGATACCATGACTAGTCTGAACAAGCCTTCTGAGACTTACTGAACTCTTATTTCTTCAGAGTAATTTCCCTTCATGTATTTCTAAGTGAAAGAGAATGCTGAGCTCTTACCTACATCAAACCGGGTGAGGTAACCTAATTCAAAAGTGACTTTCCCCTACCTTTGTAACTTGGCATCATGTTTCATTTCCTGCCCCAATTGCATTGCATAAGCAGGATGATATTTGGGAGTTTTGTTTGAAAAAAGACCCTGGCTTGCTCAGGATAGATAGGCTGGCCTGCTGCTGCTCCCACCTGGCCCAACCTGCCTTTAACTACAGCAGAAACAGCTCAGGCCAACCAGTTCTCTGTGGCTCATGGTAAGCAGTCAGCCCTCATGGACCTTGTCAACAGATAACCAATTTGTATATCAACGTACACTTTTACTTTGGACTATACAGGAATATCCAGTTAATAATTATCCCTCAGTCAAGCATATCGACTCATTTTAGCAAGCACTGATGACTGGCTGAGTCACAGGCACCAAACTAAGAGGAAATAGAAGTAGCTTTTCATTTCAAGGACCTTACAGATTTAAGGTAGGATAAACTCCACAGTATTGACTAGTGAGCTAGAGATGCATACACTTCACAGTACAGACTAAGTGAACTGGAATATGTAGGTCAATATTCTAAATACAGCCCAGACTTACAGAGCAATGGAAATATTTTTTAAGTAGTCAAAGATGTATGGAAAATAAAGAAGAATGTCTATTATATATCCATTTGAACATGTAGAAGAAGATAATAGAGTGTATGATGGAGAAGTTATATTCAAAGAGATAATAACTGAGGATTTTTCAAACATTAGCAATTTCAAAAAAATCTCGAATAGACTAAATAAAGGAAATGTGCAAATAAGCTTACCATAATGAAACTACAAACATCAAAAACATCTAAAGAGGAAAAACACATGAGGTATGAAGGAATTAGAATTAGAATGATGCTAGAATCTCCACAACAATATTGGAGCCAGAAAAAACAGGATGATAAACTCTTCAAATAGCACATAGCTAGCATTACTTACCCTCAAAGCAATAATGAAACACTTTAGACTATGAAAAGAATTGTAACAAAGTTATAGATAAGATACTCTGAGAAAGGAACAATGGATTCTGCATAATGATACTATTGATAGTGGTGAGTGAAATAAATGGGGTGTAAGGATGTCTGGATGCTGGCAGATGGTAAGATTTAGCCAGACAGGGAATGAGGGTACAGTGCAGGTGACCCTCAGTTCATTGTTGAATGAGAAAAAGGCTTTAGTTTCAGGTCAGTGCAGGGTCTTTTAAAGTGAGCTCAGGTGGTGAGCAGAATGCCAGTCTTCCCTTGATTCCTTAGCATGGTGCCCCATGCACACAATCTTCGCCTTGGCATCTTGCTGCCCTGCAGAGACGTATTGCAGAGTGATCTGAGCAATGGCTTAGAGGTGTCTAGAAATTCTGGTATGTTCAGGTAATAGAAAACAATGGAACATCTCTAATACCTGCATCCATTAAATGTACCTTCTTCCCAGTATACTGACTATGTAGAACACTCGTTTGTGCAAGAAGAAGCAACATAATGAGAAAGATAATTAGGAGCTCAAAGGCCGATGCTTCTAGACTATACAGTATGTGATTTTTAAGGACATCGAGGGCTGGTTAGAATTTCAAGCCTAAGGAGGTCAACCGTAGTTATACAAGTTCCTCTGCTTCTCTCTGATGTTCTTGCCATTTTTCCCCTTAACCCCTGTGGGTCCATTGTTCCTTTTTACTTCTTTACTTCATGCCATGGTAAATGCAAGGATTAGAGGCTACAAACAATTCCTAGCTACCCTCCTTGGAAGTCTTGTGTCCCAGATCCCATTTGCTCATTCATAGGGGGATGGAGTATTACATATTGGCAGACCTTTGAGGTGAGTCAGTACCTCCTCACAGCCTGTGTGTAGGGAATTTCCTAAACAACATCAGTAACAAGTGCCTGCCCCCCTTCACCCTTCACCCACTGCCACCTGCCTAAGCTCTTCCTGGAACTGAGACTCATAGCTTACATCCTGGGAAAGCCATTCTGCAAACCATCAACCATCATTTCCTCCCCCCATCTTCTCTTACCCCAGGTGAAGTCCACCATTCTCCCTGGGGGTGTGTTCTGTAATCATCTTAATAGTCAGGATATGGTCAGCACTGCCCTTCCCCAATTACAGGTCTCATCTCCTTGCACCACAAACCTTGTAGCCAGATCTTCTGTTGAGTACCTTGGGGCCAAGGCTTTAACTTATCCACCCTTGACAATACCATCAGGGTAACAGTGGGTGTATAGCAAACACTCACTGTTTCTGAAAGAATAAGTAAAGCTATAAACCATATGACATGGTTCCTAGACCATCCAGCTCATCTTTCTTTCAATCTGATACAGAATCAGAAAAATAAGAACTCCAGGACCCAATGTTCCCTCAGCTGCTACAGATGTGTAGCAGCTCACATCTGAACAGCTGAAGAACAGCTCCACTGTGTGACTCAGTATCTCCACTCCTTGAT
>PVHY01000382.1:226805-243190 GCA_004024945.1 Uropsilus gracilis | reverse complement strand
AAAAAAAAAACAAACAAACAAAAAGTAAAACAGAAAAAGGAAATGAATAGAACATTCAATAAAATCAGATTTGATAAGGTCACTGTCACCTAACAGAAGAAATAATTACAGGAGACAAATAGTCAAAGACAACTGTGACCTATAATTCACATCTTTTATTGATTTTCTGAAATATATAATTATAAAACATTGGAAAATAATACAGTAAGGAATCAAAATATTTAAATAAAAATAATTAGAAATTATTTAGTCTTATGAAGTGGTTAATAAATATTTTCAAGCTGAGGTTAATAAATATATGACTAACTAAGATATGGTAAAATTCTCAGGTGACTAAGGAACAAACCCAAAATTCCTGTAGGCTGACAATTTGAATGAAATTATAAGAATCTAGTTTTTAAAAAAAAGGTAATGTCTAGAATTGTTTGAAAACTTGCGAATTAGTTGTACTTTTAAAAATATTTTTTAGCATTTGAATTAGTGTCACATATTATCTGTAATATTTTATGAAAATGACAATAGGTTGGAGACCAAGAGGTATAAAAATATGAAATTTCAGTAATATCTAAGAAGTTTAAAGTGTCATTTTCAGATATTTGAATATTAATTTTTTTAATTACCATATACTAAAATTATTGTATTGGTTATCATTGAAAAATATCATAATTTGACAATTAACTGTGATCAGTATATTTCAATGTAAAGATAAAAAGTCATCTTTCCAAATGCTGACAAAAAAGCAAAACATCAGACTAAAAAATGGCAATCAAATTATAAATTAAATGGGGTAGCTTATTTCCCAGGGATGTTTAGCAAATGGTATTTTCCTTAATTCCTGTATGTACCTACTATCAAAGTACTCATTGTTTTAATCCAAATATCATTCTATTGAAAAACTACATATCTTTGATTTTTAGATGTTGCATTTGCAACATCGTGATATGCAGATACATTTGTGTCCAAAGACTATGAATGAAGCCACCTAAATTACAAAACTGAAAATAATATGTGATATTTGCTCATATGAGTTTAACATTTTTTCCATAATGTCTATCTTTATGAATTTCCATATATTTTGCTATGATCGTAGCAAGAGTGATTAGAGTAACAAGAAAAGATCTAATACATTAGCTTTCCAACTTAGAGTTACGTATCTTTAAAAGTGATAACATGGAGTGAAAATTTCTTTCATGTATATTTGACACAATTTCTTTTAGAAATAGGAAAATATTAAAAATTTGGGGGCAAAACTTCCAGGAATTAGCAGAAAAGAATAAACAGTCTGTGTGAATGTAGCAATAGTTTTACTATATTCTTCTGAATTATATGAGTTTCTCTCTTCCTCTTGAGCTTTACTTTAGACTTCATTTTCCCTCCATAAGTGAAGATATCCTATAAAGCACAGACAGAACAGTTGCAATCATTAGCTTTTATCCTGCATCTCACTCCCTCAGTAGTCTATACTTAGGAGTAGCCACTTGGGAAGTGCTCAGAACTTATTCTCTAAGGAAAAAAAAATTAAGAGAACCACCCTACCACACTTGAATTGTAATCAATTTCTTTCTAGTGCTGAATGCTAGGTTCAAACCTCTTAACCTGCAATTTAGTCTGATTTCTTTCTTTATCTTCTCAGGGGTGTTCTTTCTAACCAAAACTTCTCAGCATATAGACAGCATGGTTATCCATACTAGAATTTTGTAACTCTGACCAATACTTTAGTTAACTTCTTAGATTTGCCTCTCATTGAGTAATTACTTCTACAAGCCCTCCTTCTCTCCCCTGTAGCTTGGTCATTTGTATAACTCCCTGTCTTAAGGAACTTCTGCCCATGTCTGTTTTATCTCTGTCTTCTCTTTTGTCCCATGATCTTCATTATGCCTCAAGATGTATATCTAGACTTATGTAAATAAACTGATTTCAAATGTGCCCTTTAGAGATTGTAGGTTGAAGCCTGAGGTGTGCCATTAAGATGCTCCTTCAGAATAGAGGTCTCATTGGTCTCATAATCCAGACCCTTTCCAGGAATTTCCAGCAGCAAAAGCTTGCTCATGTGCTTTCCAGGGCAGTCAACATCCTAAGACTGTCCTTATGGGGTCATAAAAGGCTCCAGCCCCCGGCATCAATAATGACTACAATAAAGGGAACTAAATCTCCAAATTTTCCTGAAAAACTCATCAAATTCTCGCTGTTACATTCCAGTTCTGCTCACCTTTCTTCACATGGGCATTCTCCCCCGAAAGGGCCATTAGCAATCTCATCATTGGAAATCCTGAAAGAAGTTACAACATATAATTCAGTCAAACTTCAAAACATTTTTATCTTCCTCCAACTCAATTGTATCCCCAAAATTCTGATTTTAGAGAGAATTGTGAAATAGGAGTAACTATAGTAATCATAGATGGACGATCTATTATGTAAATAATTGAAAATAATCATGTATATAATAATTTTATGTGATAAAATATATATAAAAAACTCTTGTTTGCAATAATTTTTAATGTTAAGAAGTACAGTCAATTATATGAATCAAATCCTTTTACATAATTCAGGTTATAACTAATATATGAAGGCCTCCTATTCCCTGTTATTCTACTCTAGTTCCTATAAATCAAATAACACTAATCCTTGTAATATGCTCTATACCACAGCAAACAGAGACCTGAAAAATTTGGGTGTGGTCAGGAAGTTATTTTGATTATCAGTCTATCTAAATACCAATACTATGGGCTTATAAGTATTAACTGGATTGATTAACCTAAAATAAAAAGTATGAATATGCTTGTTTTGACAAAAAATTGAAAGGGAAAAATGTGTTTTACAAAAATTAACAAATTATTTTTCACATACACTATTAAAAGTTTGAAAAAGTTGGTCATAGAATATAAGAAAAGGTGTGTGCATACATCCACAAGTGCATGAATGATAAATATTGAGAACACAAACAAAAGTATTGAAGATCAATAATATTAAGATAGATAACCCAATAAAAACAGACTAATAACTTGTGCAGGTACAGCAAGTGAAAGTCATCTAAATGATTCATAAAGATGCTCAACCCCATTCATCATCAGGTAAATGAATATTAAAATAATGATGATGTAATGGTCCATATTCAATAAAATGATTACAATATAGAAAAATGCTGACATTTCTTTTTTTTTTAATTGAAAATTATTGTGTTGGTGAGGACATAGGATTTTATGTGATTGATAACTCCCTTTGGAACATGTTTGCCAGTTTTACTGAGACCAAGTGCATATATATTTTGTAAAGCAATAATTCTCTATGTGTGTGTGCTTAACTAGATGGTTACTTATGTTCATTTATCATGAAAAAACAATCTTCATATTAGCATTATTTTCAATAGCTAAAATATCCTTCAATATTAATTAGATATAGTATTGTGTATTCAATTTTATATCAATGTAACTAATAAACTATAATTATGTGTAACACTAATAAATCACACTGATATCATGTTAAGCAAAAATCTAGACCAAGATTCAAGTATATGATATACATTTCAGAAGTAAGAAAAAGTAGTCACTATTGATAATCATTTCAGAAGTAAGAAAAAGTAGTCACTATTGATAATCATTATAAAGGGATGACCATCCATAGTGAAAACAATGACTGTGAAATCCATTTGATCATGTGAAGCTATTAATGAGAAGCTATTAATAAGGTGTACACCTGTCTAAGGTGGAATGTACTACATTCCCTCTCTTTGTTTTCCAATTTATTTTTAAAATCAAATTTTCCATATTACAGAATTGCCTTAACAGCAAATGATGAAGGCACAAAATAAGGGGATTCTAAAGGCCGGGCACGGTGGCTCGTGCTTGTAAGCTTCAGCATATGATGTGGCTGGGGCTAGGGATCGCGGTTCGAGTCCCGCCTGAGGCCCGTAGCGAGACCTAGTTCCCCCCCAAAAAAATAGCTGGGCATGGTGGCACACGCCTATAATCCCAGCTACCTGGAAAGCTGAGGCAGGGGATTGCTTGAGTCTGTGGTACCCCGGGCAATGAGAGCCTGCGGTTCCACAGGCAAAAATAGCCAGACCTAGTCTCAAAAAAAAAAAAAAAAAAAAAAAAAAAAAAAAAAAAAAAAAAAAAAAAAAAAAAAAAAAAAAAAAAAAAAAAAAAAAAAAAAAAAAAAAAAAAAAAAAAAAAAAAAAAAAAAAAAAAAAAGGGGGATTCTAAATAAAGAGTATGGCCCAATATTCAAGCCCTATTGATCCAGAGTTATCCTCTTTAAAGACCTGTTACACTCCATGAATCTAAATCTAAGTATATGAGTTCAGAAAAATGCAAATCATAATATTTTAAATTCTCCTTATTTTCCCACATACCAGCTCTCAGTACCTTGGAAATGACCTTTCATTTGTGAGACTTTAATAAATAAATCCCCCTGACCTCAGTTGTTAGAACAAGAAAGGAGAGAGAGAGATGTTTTAGTTTTCTTATTGATCCATTCATCGCCTGAATAATGTTGAAACATATAGTGATCTGTTTTCTCAAATCTGACCTCAGGAACCACAGCCAAAATTGTCAAGCTCCCAGCTGTGCTTGTTCTCTGCCACAATCCAAATTGCACACTCATGCATACTACCACCCCCCCTCTTTTATTATGTGTTTCACAGTGTGCAATTTTGCTAAAACAAGCCCTTTAATTATACATTGCCAAAAGTGTCACCTACTGTTAAATGATTCCTGTGCTACAGACAAGAGAACTGTGGCTCCTATCAGGTTCTGAAGTTTCCATTACGTGCACAAACCCCAAGAGCAGCTGTTAACAAATCTGTTGGTGGTTTTGAGTAAAAAGGAGCCAGGCTGGCTCCTGCTGTACTTTTGGTCAGAGCAACCGATTTGCATTTTGACAGGCTTAGCTGGGGGGGCGGGGGACGGGGACGGGGGACAGTACAGGAGTACAGGTATAATAACAGCTCAACATGAAACATTTGACCAAAATATTACTACTATTGAAAGTTTGATTAAATAATGAAGTATGGTCAGAAATAAATTGACCTTGGAAGAAGAGTAATATTAAGACTATTATTGAAAAAACTGGTAGAACTGAATTAATATTTTTAGTGTGTGCTTTAATATTTTACTATACTAGCATAAACCTATTTTATAAAAATCAAACAGAAAAGGGAACATTGGGGTAGTAATGTTAATCAATTTTGTCTTTAAGAAAACAAAAATACTTGAATTCTACATCCTCAACTAAGTGAAAAAATGTATCTGAGCATTTTACCACAAAATTTTACATTATAGTAAGTTTGTATAGCTAGAAATTAAATAAATTTTCCTGGCATCCAAAATAAGTACACTTACATTGTACCTTTCACTCTACTTTTTTTTTTATTGTGATTTAAACATAGTCATTTAGAAAAAGAATAGATCTTGTTAGGTTTAAATAGTCTAAATTTTCTGGCTATTTTATAGCAAATTATTTCACCTTAAGGTCTTTACTGGATATAGATTAATACCTTGACTATATTTCACATTGATTATAGACCACAACATATAATAATTTACATTTATAAAAAAATTAACAAGGAAAAATCTTTTTGAACAGTGATAGAAGTTGATGATATTTATCAGCATCTAGTCCTGGCTGGTTGGACATATTTAAATATATCCCCAGGCCTCTAGGCTTCCGAAAGGGACCACAGGGCAAAATTCTAGCTATGGGAATGTGTGTGGCAGAATTGAATATTCTACTTCCAGAAATGGACAGATAGCAATAGCCAATACACACACTCATTTTCTTTCCTAAGCTCTAGAAAATGGTAAAAACACCACCAGGTATGCTACCACTAAGTCAGAGGTTAGAAAAGAGTTGTCCCTGTAGGGTTACCTAGCAGAGATCAAACACATTGGACTTCATACAAATGAAAATAACATTTTATTGTATTAGCCCCAAGGATATAGGGAACCATCTGTTCCTACAATTGCCCTAACTTTATTACCAATCTTTTCATTATGTAGATATTTTTGCATACTACACATTCCTGTTTTTTAAATAAAAATTGACCTATATTAATTTTATTAATTGACCAAGATTTTTTGCTACTGTTATATGTTCTTGTTTAGTGCAATTGAATAGATAATTCAAAGATTAAATACTGTAGACTCTAAATAAGAAATTTCAAAAATAAAAACTATGAATCAGTATTTTGAATATTTTCAGGGATAATAAAATTAAATAAAATAAACAGATAATTCATTAAATAAACAGAATTTTTAAGCAGGTACTTGTATTCTCTTTGGAAATTTGTAAAACATCCTTACTGTATTTTATTATTAGCTGCATAGAAACAGATACATCTTTCCTTTACAAATAGTGTAATGTAATTTATAATACATTTCCACACAAATATAATGATTTTATAAGCAAGTATATAAAGGACATGGATTTGGTTATCAAATAATACAGTAATTCTTATGTAGATATATGTCAGTGCATTTTTTTTATAAAAGAAGTTTGTGATAAAGTATCATTATATATAACATTATACAAACATATGTGTGTATATAAAAGTATATATGATCTTGAAAATATCTACAAATTAGTATGCAAAATGTGGAAAAAAATTTCTGAGATATAACCTTTAAAATAATAATTCTTAGACCAGTATACTGTAATGTTTTACTGTAATATAACCCACAGTGAGCAGAAAAAGAATGATTCATTTCAGTGATTCTGTGCGACTAATGAATGTCTCATTTAAATGGCCTCCCCTAGAATCTCCCATAGCAAAAACAGCATGTCAAAGGCCCTATCTGCCTGAAAAATATACCTGCATTTTCACATATTTCATTCCCTGTACTTTCCACCTATCTGCTTTGTTTCCTGTCCTCTGTGTTTCATTAAATTTCCAGTGTTCTACTGCTCACTCAGTGCGTTATTTTTGTCTCCATTTGATTCTTTTATCTGTCAATCACCACTCTATTCAAGACATTGCAATGACTTAGTTCATGATGATTGTAGTTTTGTGAACATAGTATTTCCAGATTGCCTGCATGAACTCAAAGCTAAGTAAGTCTGATCAATACTAAAAATTCTAGCAATATGAGGGATCTTAATAAACTTTCTCTCTAGATAAGGTTGAATTTTTAGTGTTAATTGAAAATTCCTTAGCCATTAGATGTAAACAAATATTAAAAAATAATAAGTAAGAGGTAAAATGCAGGTGAAGTATAAAAAGCAAGAATAAATGGGTCTAACAATGGTTCAGTCCAAAAAGGATCAGGGTAGGACAAACAATTGCCTAAACATGTTTAACTTAAACATCAAGCATATGTTGGATTAACCATGTAGAGTGAACAAAAAAGAACAAAAGCTTCAAATAGTGGAGTTATGGAAGCTATTCGAATCATCAGTACCTACAGAAATATTCATAAGCTTGGTTCAATATAAAGAGTTACAGTGTTCAGCCTTTTCCATACAATCAGACTTATTGGGAGTTCTACTAAAAATAGTCTGTCTTTATAAACTCCATTCACTGCTTCCTGACCCTTTACATATGATTTCTTTCTCCCCTGCTCTATTAAGACTTCTACTTATGGGGTCACTAATAGGTTTTTAATTACTACATCCATATTGATTCTAAGCCATCACCTTTTACATCATTTATTCACTTTAATTAATGAAATGCTCTTCTCAGACTCGATGACATCATTAATTTTTCTGGTCTTGCTTCTATGTCACATATCTCACCTATATCATGTTTTACATTATTTTTAATTGTCTAACCCAGATTATATTGCAACTTATTTCTAAGACTACTATTCCTACTATAACTGTTACAAACTTCTCTCTCAAAATATTTGCTCTAAGACAAAATACTTCAGATTTACTGAAGTTGTTTTTTTTTTGTTTGTTTTTGTTTTTTTTTTTTTTTTTTTTTTTTTTTTTTTTTTTTTTTTTTTTTTTTTTTTTTTTTTTTTTTTTTTTTTTTTTTTTTTTTTTTTTTTTGCTTGTATACTACATTTGCGTGAGTCATCCCCATAGTCTAATGCATCCTTTCTGGCTAAGTTACCCTCAGCAATGCTTTCCTCAGTCTGACTAAACTTTAAGTAAGCTTCTGTCTGCCTCTAAGTCCTTGACCTCCCTCTCAACTGGGCCTTTACAGTGTCCAGATTTTGGTCGGGCACGGTGGCTCATGCCTGTAACCTTCAGCCTATGAAGCGGCTGGGGCTAGGGATCATGATTCGAGTCCCGCCTGGGGCCTGTAGCGAGACCTAGTTCCAAAAAAATAGCTCGGCATGGTGGCACGCACCTGTAAACCCAGCTACCTGGGAAGCTGAGGCTAGGGATTGCTTGAGTCCGTGGCAACCCGGGCAACAAGAGCCTGTGGTTCCCTGGGCAAAAATAGTGAGACCTAGTCTCAAAACAACAACAACAACAACAACAACAAAAAAAAAAAACAAATATACAGTGTCCAGATTTTCTAGCCACAGAGACTCTTTATCTCCCTTTTCTTAAAATGCTTATTTTAGAAATTTTGTAACTGAATATCCTTTTTCTTACTCTGGGATATACATATTTTGAAAATATTTTTGGAGGTTTATGTACCAGAACTGAGAAATGGCCCTTCAAATGTTACTTAAGGAAAGTAGCACCAGATCTCCTAGTCTCTGAGGGAGAGGAAGACCCTATGATCTGTTGGAGTCTTGCTTCATTGCCTCTTATCATGAAAATATCAGAAAATTTACTTTTCTTTTAGGTCACTTAGAAAATATAGTCTGTGGTCTTCCACATCTTTTATAAAAATGACCACTTTAGAGACTTTGTCTTCAGTAAGGGACATCTACTAGCCCACAGTAACTCTGCTAGAAAAAAAAAATAGGGTGGAATAAACATCCTGATTGTAGACATTTCTTGTTTATTATACTCCTGCTGATACACTTCTGAAAGCTGGAGTTTGAAAGAGAGTCTACTTATGAGACTTTATATGTAGCACAGAACAAATTACCGGATTCACTCATCTCTTGACAAACACTTTTGTGTGACAGGTATCATAAAATAAAATTCTCAACACAGAATTACATTGATAGATGCATTGTAATTGCTATTACAGAAATATTTCCAAATGTAGAATTCTAGAAAATCAAGTGAGAGCAACAGTAAAACCTTTACTACCATTTGAGTAAGGATTTATATGTAAATATATTGCCAGGTTTGTCAGATATGAGTGGCTGCATGTATTTGCACTACAGTAATCTGAGAAAGAGCTAAGTAATGTTCAAAGATGTTAGAAAAATTAGATAGATAGGTGTCAGATGATTGATAACAGGTTAGACAAATACAAAGACGATAAGAAGATATAGATGAGAGACAGACAGACAGACAGACAGACAGACAGACAGACAGACAGACAGACAGACAGACAGACAGATAGATAGATAGATAGATAGATAGATAGATAGATAGATAAAATATCATGAAGACTGTAGTAAACCATAGAAAACCTAAAGCAGCGCATGCATGTGCCCCATAGCAGCTTGTCCTCCTGGAATATTGGGGGGTTGGGATAGGAACCTTGTTTGGAGCTAGCTGATTGTAGTCTCATCTCCTCAGGGAAAACGTTTGCTTCCACCTTGGCCTTGCATTTTCTTTGATAACACTACTTTATAAATTATTTATTCTGAGAGTCTATTTTGTGAGTTGAAGCTACACTTTCACATATCTTCAGCTGCCAGCAATATGAGATCTAGGAAAGAATGTTTTCAACAGTGTCACAGAATGGTGTCCAACTTAAAAGTTGAACATTTAAAGAGAATCAAAACTGAAATGAACCTTTGAGTTTTGTTTGTAAGAAGAGTGTTACTAATCTCCATAAGAATTTTAGGTGGAAAATTACAAAAGATTGAGCTTTTATTTAGAACTGAGTAAATCTTAACATCTTAACATTTTTTACACAAAAAGTCTCAAAATGATTGGCAATTTTGATCAATATCTACATAAACAAAAAATATATCACTTTCCTAAACTTAGAAGTTAACTCAGAATTATATTAGATAATTTACTAAATTTTTTCTTCAATATTCTGACTTTAAGTAATAAGCCTTCAATAAAATAATCAATTCCAATGTATTTATTATAATCTACTATTTTTTTGACAATCACTATTGTGGGATTTCTAAATAGTATTTGCAATATATTAATTATGGGTTTGACAATATATACCATGAGAAGATATTTTATAGCTTGCTATTTCAAAATTTTATTCTGATTGGTGAAAATGTCTCTAGAGAGAGTAAATCATGAGTAAATATTATAGAAGATAATATTAGTTTATTGGAGGAAATTAGGCAATACCATAAATTCAGATCTAAAGGCATTTTCAATATAAGCAGAAGTTAATGAATCAAAATTTGAGAGATCATACTGGAAAGACTTTTAATGACAAAGATAATGAAAAGATACATCATTCTAACAATTATATTTCTATAAACAGTCCTCATATTTTGGTATTCTGTGTTCTATTAAGATTTTCTTCAACTACAATAGCCATAAAAATAAACTGCATTCATAACATGTGTCTGCAAAGTTGCATTATTTTTAACTTGTTTAAAGTCACTCAGCTAGTAAATATAGAGGTTGTTTCCCCTTCTATCTCCACAGGTAGTATTGTGCAACATTTCATTTTGCAATATTTTTACATATATCTTTTCTGTGCTTTAGACTCAAATTCCTCTAAGACACAAACACAATTTATTTATAAACTCAACTTGACATACTGATTATAACACCATATTCAAGTCACCATGAAATATACAGTAGCTGCAAATTATACTGTAATGCTTGCCAGTCAGTAACTTGACACAATTTTAAGATGATTAACCAACTATATGTATTAGTCAGAGTACTTATTTTAAGAATGGGAACTCTGGTTTCATATTGCTCTAAGGAAGTTCACAATCAAAACTAAAATTTAGAAAAAGTGGTTATAGAGGTAGTTTGATGAGAGAGAGAGCTTACGTAAATGAATGAGAGAGTGAAAGCAACAGAAAGATAGTGAGTCTGGTCAAAATTGCCTTCAGGAGACACAGAATTTGCTAATAGAAAATAAAAACAGCCAACTGGAATCCAGAATTTACAAGGTTATGTAGTTCATTCTACAAAGTTTTTGAGTATAGGCTATAGAAGAACCTGGATAGGAATTTTTGTTTCTATAATCTCCTCTGTAATTGGGCCAAGTGTTTAATCCTGCCTGTGACTAAAGGGCAAATTTATTACTAAAGGTAACATCGAGGATAAGACTTTTTATCCTCTCCTTCAGGGAGGTATGTAGCTCTAAAAGTATAGGAATACTCTGTTCTTTTATATGGAAAATGGTAGTGAAATGCTTCATTGCTAACTTATACAATAAAAGCCTATACACATATGGATTAGTTTTTTTTTTTAATTTGTCTCCCATAAAGAGTAAGAATTAAAGATGCAATAGATAATTGTCTTTATTTAAATGAATTTATCTACCCACTTGTGGTGCTAAATCAGGCTTTTGGAAGATATAAATGTACACTATCTTATAATTGAGTGAATCGAATCCTACTTGACAGACATTCAAAGAATATTGAGTATAACAAATTTTAAATTAACATTCAATTCTGATCTAAGAAGTGAATTTTATAGAATATTTAAAATTAGATTTTGTCAATATGTTTTCACTAGTAAGTAAAGCATATTTGAATGTTTATAGGGTTTTTTTTTGTAGTTAAAAAAGTCCCTCAAGTTGAAGAAATAAGTATTTTCATAAATTTTGAAGAATATGCTACCAGATGAAGACATTAGCAACAGTACTGAAATTCCCAAGGAATGACACTCTCTTTCCCTCTTGAATTCATCACATGAGGGCCTACAGAAAAGATTTTTGTTAGATGATGATGTTTTGCAAGTATAATCATGTTTGGATTTGAACATCCCATTGAATCAGAAAAACTCTGTGGAGAAGGTGATATTTACTATTGGGCAAAAGTCTTTTTGAAGGAAGGTGACTACATTCTCTGGGGATAAAGAACATAATGTGTGATCAGCAGAAGAGATGAAAAAAAATCAGTAATACAGAGAGTAGTATGTGGACATTCTGAATAAATAAGCACACAGACCTATGTGTAACAAAATGATTTCTGAATCTAATATATGATTTAGTTTTACATTTTCTTTCTAGAACTCTTTTCCTACACAAGACAATTAAAAATTATTTCAACTTTTAAATAAAAGTACTTCTAACAATACCAGAATGACAATCTTAAAATAACAGACATTGTCATTTTTAAAAGCCATGCCTGGAGACTCAGAGAAGTAAAATAGAATAATGAAATTAAGAAAAAAAAAATAGTGCTACAACACTCTTTTTAAAAAGATGGATTTGACTATATTTCTAAACTGAAAAATGATTAATTTATCATGTTAATTCCTAAAATAAATCCCTAAGAATGCTGTGTCCTCAGTAGCTTTAGAAATGTATCAACTTCTACTAGCTTTTTGGAGACAATACATATTTTTGTTATTTGTTTGTTAAAATTAGTATTTATTATGCTACATTCTTTAGGATTAAGGTAATTAAGAATTATCTATTTTTTAGTGTTTCTATCATTAATCTGTCAGAACGAAAATATTTTCAGTTCTGAAACTTTAGTTGTAATACATAGTAATAAGGTTTTTGATACCATATATAAAAATGATTTACAAATTTAAAAACAGCAAGCTTCAGAAGTCATATTTTCACTTTTAGATCTAGAGCATTCTATTCAAGTATGTAGTATAGTACTTAAAATAACAACACATTAGTCAAAGTAATATATGATCAGCTACAATGTGTACACACATATGTACACACATGTGTACAAGTGTACACATATGTACACTTATGCACAGGTATACACAAATACATTTTCTCAGATCTTGAGCATGCCTTATAAGCTACGGACCACTAGAAGCTTCTCTGAAGGTAAACAAAATTCATTCTGGGGAAGAAGTGAAAGTGAATTTCAAACACCTAAGTATGCTTAGAAACACATAAGAAATGAAAGTGAATTTCAAACACATAAGTATGCTTCAAAGTTAGGTAGGAAAGAGCCCAAATGTATATAGGCGGTGGTGTTGATTTCACCTCTAGAATAAACTCATCCTAAAGTGCTGAAAACATGTACCCTGCAGGCTTAATATTATAGCAACAGCACCAACAAAAATACAGGCTAAGTTGGGGACTCTGAACAAATTTTGGTGTCTGCTAGCCTTATTTATTTCTTCTTATTCCATTGGTGTGAGAAACGATAAATAAAAAAACTAAAACCTATAAAATATCAGCGCACAGACAACACAATTTTAAAAGAGAGTGGTATAAGATTCACAAAAGTGCTCAAACATCAGTGTATAGCAACAGTCATATGTGCTTGAATAGCTAGAAAGAGCAACAGTGATAGTTGGTGGGAGCCTGAGAAATGGTGTGAAGTCCTATCTGCCAGTAAAAACGCTAAACTTTTCTTCAGAGCAGAAAACTTTTCTCCCCAAATGCTTTAATTATGTTCTTTCCTCTATCTGACTCAATCTATGCTAAAGTTATCTGGAACTCCCACTATACTTATATTGAATGTTATGAAGTATCTTCTATCATTTACAGTTTATTTCATAATTTATGTCCCTTATTCTCATTTAACTGATAGATCTGAAATCATTTATGCAGGAACTAAGCAACTAATTTGCTTCCTTGAGATCCTCACTGTGGTATTGTTTGAGGAACTCCAGAGAGGACATGATCACCAGTTAACCTGTGACAGAACTAGGAACCCAGAGACTCCTTGTTCTCTACGCTATCCTTTGAGTGTCCCTAACACTCACTGTTCCCATATGACACAGGTAAGGACTTAGGGAATATTTCTCTTGAAAGTTTGAAGACAGATAAAGTTTTTTTGGTGTTTGTTTGTATTCCTTTAACTGCTGACCTGAAACAATTCTTTTTTTCACTGCAACTTCTCTGAAACACCTGATTTCTTTATGGGGTAAAGGCTCATATTGAATTTGGAAATGTGGTTTATCTATTCATTCCATGTATGCACCTGGTGACCTTCCAGGACCAGTTCTTTTTGACCAGATTCTTGCCCATTACTTTCCTAGGCGTAATTCTGATGGAATAGTCTTTGTGTAATTTGTATGTAAACAAGTGGATTCTCACTTATTCCCTGCCCAGGGAAAGAATCCTAATTTGGACACAGTCTACTCTGGCTCCTCAGAGACCAGCATTCCATTTCATGTTACCATCTCCTTTTTGAGGTATCCACTGACTGAGATATCTCTTCAATTCACTTTAAACAAATAATTTTATTTCTTCTTCCCAGTTCTCTTCATTACTGTATCAGAAGCTTTTTGGTGAAGGATATGGTATGGTGCCTTACATCCGAGGATGTGTGAATCTATGTACCTAAATCATACACATATATCTAAATCATACTAAATAATGTTGAGGCTATCTTTGTTCCAATGTAAGTTTTTCCCTCCATTGCCAAAGATTAGTGGACTATATATGTGTGGTTTTATTTCTGGGCACTCAATTCTGTTCCATTGGTCTGATTGTCTGTTTTTTGTACCAGTACCAAGCTGTTTTAATCATTATGACTTTGTAGTATAGTTTATAATTTGGAATTGTAATATCTCCATTCTCTTTTTTTTCTGGTCAGGAGGCTTTTTTATATTCGAGGTCTTTGTTATCCATACGAATTTCAGTAATTTTTGGTTATCTCTTCAAAAAATATCATTGGGACTTTTATCAGGATTGCATTGAATCTGTAGATTGCTTTTGGTCGGATGGTCATTTTGATGATATTAATTCTTCCAACCCATGAGCAAAGAATGTCTTTCCATTTCCTTATGTCTTCTTCTATCTCTTTTAGCAACTTTTTAAAGTTTTCTTTGTGTAGTTCTTCAGGTGTTTTGTTAGGTTTATTCCCAGGTATTTAAATTTTTTGGTGTGATGGTAAATGGGGTGATTTTTCTGATTTCTTCTTCTTCTTCTATTTGACTTACTGTGTATAAGAAAGCTACCAACTTCTGTGTGTTGTTTTTGTATCCAGCTACCTTACTGAACTGGTGTATTATTTCAAGCAATTTTTGTGTGGATTTTTTTGGGTTATCTGATAGAGAATCATGTCATCAGCATATAATGATAGCTTCAGTTCCTCTTTGCTTATTTGTGTCAAGCCTTTTATGTCTTTCTCTTGCTTTATTGCCCTAGCTAGAACTTCCAGTACAATGCTAAAGTGCAGTGGAGAGAGTGGGCATCCTTGCCTGGTTCCAGATCTTAACTGGAATGATTTTAGTTTTTTTCTCCATTTAGGATGATGTTTGCTGTAGGTTTGTCATAGATGGCTTTTATTTTGTTGAGGTAAGTTCTGTTAATCCCCAATTTTTCAAGGTATTTTATCATGAATGGATGCTGGACTTTGTCAAATACTTTCTTTGCATCTATTGATATGATCATTTTTTTTTTGTTCTTTGTTGATGTGGTATATTATGCTAATTGATTTCCAGATGTTAATTCATCCTTGTGCCCCTGGAATAAATCCCACTTAGTTATGGTGAATAATGCTTTTTATGCATCATTGAATTCAGTTTGTCAGGATTTTGTTAAAATTTTTGCATCCATGTTCATTATGGAAATTGGTCTATAGTTTTCTTTTTGGGAGCTATCCTTATTTGGTTTTGGTATGAGTGTGATGTTTGCTTCATAGAATGTGTTTGGCAGTTTTCCTTCCTTCTCATTTTTTTTGGAAATGCTTTAGTAGTACAGGTGTTACTTCATCTTTGAATGTCTGATAGAATTCATTTGTAAAGCCATCAGGTTCTGGGCTCTTGTTTTTAAGCAGAGTTTTGATAACTACTTCAATTTTGCTACTTGTGATGGTTTATTTTTCTCTATATCTTCCTTGTTCTATTTTGGAGAGTTGGATCTTTCTAAGAATCTGTCCATTTCACCCAGGTTGTTGTATTTATTTCCATATAGTATAATGGTAATGCTCATAGTAATCTCTTATTATCCTTTGGATTTCTTTTGTATCTGTTGTAATTTCTACTCTTTCATTTGTGATTCTGTTTATTTGAATTTTGCCTCTTCTTTCTTTTGTGAGCTTTGCAAGGGGCTTATTAATTTTATTTATTTTTTCAAAGAACCAGCTTTTGGTTTTATTGAACTTCTGGATCATCTTTTTGGTTTCTAGATTATTTTTTCTTCTTTTATTTTTGTTATTTCTTGTCTTCTGCTGGGTTTTGGAATTATTTTGTTGCTCTTTTTCTAATTTTTCAAGTTGGTAGATTAGGTTGTTTTTTTTTTTTTTTTTTTTTTTTTTTTTTTTTTTTTTTTTTTTTTTTTTTTT